>ML276380.1:0-19009 GCA_005239495.1 Nicotiana undulata | reverse complement strand
TATATATATATATATATATATATATATATATACACAACAGCGAACTCAGTAGGACTATGCCAATATAATGGTTATATCAACTGGGGGTTTAAATCGTAATGTTCCACATATTCATATCATTTCAACAGTAATATGCAACTCATACTACATCCAAAAAGTACAAATAGGGCACATAGAGTCATGCTTGTAGATTCTGAAACTACCCAACATAGCATAATAGCCGCCACGTACGGACTCTCGTCACTTGGTACGTACGTAGCCCCCAAAACAAGTATACACAACAAATAGAGTACTTATGGAGAGAATTCCCTCTTACAAAGTTGGAAAGGAGACTTACCTCGCTCCGAAGATTCGTAACCAGCTTCCAAGCCCTCCCAACGACTCCAATTTGATGCACAACGCCCCAAAACTACCAAATAACGGGCAAAGCAATGAATATTCACTCTAATACTTATAAATAATTCAGATTATATCATTTCCCAACTCCGCTCAATGAATTGACCAAAATGCCCTCGGGCCCACGTGCCCCGATTCCGAACTTTTTTTGAAGATAAACTCTACCCATAGCTTTACTAGTTCAAATATACATTTTACTCCCATATTCATGCTCAAATTCGTGGATAAAATCTAATTTATCAAATTCTAGGTTTTCTACCAAAAACCCACAATTTCAACTAATTTCCATGTTCTAATTCATATATACACATGTATTTAACTCAAAATTATGAAGAAAACACTTCTGCCCAGGTATTTACTCATCGCGAAGAAAACAATTATGGTGAAAATCGCCTCAAAAATCGCTTCAATCTGAGCTCCATAGCTCCAAATATGCTAAAAATGGCCTAAACCTCGATATATAACTTCTGCCCAGGTATTTACTCATCGCGATCTTGGAAAATACTTCGCGATCGCGAAGTACAAAAATTTCCAGCCCAAATTTGCTCTTCGCGATCGCGAAGAGCAAATTCCTAGCTCTTCCGGACAGCCTCAAGTAGAATGGTCATAAATTTTTGCACAAAACTCCAAATGACAAATGGTTTAATGTTCTGACATCTAGACTTCAAGATCTAAACCTTTCATGTGTTGGTTATCTCCCAATTCCTTATAGATTTCGAGATATGATCTATCAAAGTCAGACCTGTGCAACACAAATTTCTTCTTTAGCTTCCCGGACACCCTGTAGTGTAAAAGCCATATCTCTTTGTAAAAAATTCCAAATGTTAAATGGTTTATGTTTCTAGATACTAGACACAAAGGGCTACAACTTTCATTATTACATCATCTCAACATTCCTTATAGATTGTGAGTTATAAACCTCCGAAGTCGAGTCAGTGCAGAAGAACATTTCCTATATGCGATCGCGACAGGCCTTCCGCGATCGCGATTGACTGACCCATTTCCCTCATTTTACTCATCGCGATCGCGGCCAAATCCCTGCGATCGCGTAGCACACTGCTGTAGCCAAAAACCAGCAGTTATAAATGGCCTAGAAATTGTCCGAAACCACCCGAAACTCACCCAATCCCCTCGAGACCCCGTCCGAACGTGCCAACAAGTCTGTAAACATAACACGGACTTAGTCGAGGCCTCAAGTCCCATCAAACAACGTCAAAATCATGAATCGCACCCCAATTCCAGCTTAGTGAACTTTAGAACTTGAAACTTGTACATTCGATGCCGGAACCTATCAAATCACGTGTGATTGACCCCAAATTTTGCACGCAAGTCCTATTCGACATTACGGACCTGCTCCAACTTCCGGAATCACATTCCGACCCTGATATCAAAATTTCCACTTCCGGTCGGATTCTTCAAAAACCTTCAGATTTCTATCTTTAGCCAAACGACTTCAAAATGACCTACGGACATCCGAATTCAATTCCGATCGCGCTCCCAACTCCAGAATCACCATACGAAGCTATTCCTAGGATCGGCATCCCAAACGTACATCAATATCACTGAAATGCACTTCAAGCCAAACTTAGGAAATTTCTTCAAAAATGCTGACTTCCACAGTATACGTCCAAACGCTCCCGGGTTATCCAAAGCTCGATTCGGACATACGCCCAAGTCCGAAATCATCATACGGACCTGCAGGATCCTTCAAATCCTAATTCGGAGGTCGTTTACAAAAAATTCCAATCTTAGTTGATTCTTCCAACTTAAGGCTTCAGAAATGAGAATTGTTTTTCAAAATCAACCCGAACTTCCCGAATTTAAATTTCGACCATGCGTACAAGTCATAATACCTGAAATGAAGCTGCTCATGGCCCCAAACCTCTAAACAACGTGCTAGAGCTTAAAACGACCGGTCGCGTCGTTACAGATAACCTCAGTCTCGTCCAGGTTGGACTTAGGTCTATTTTCAAAGTTTTTGACCTCTTTAACAATCTCATCGGGTATATCGTCTTCATCTGAATCAATGTCCGTTTGCTGCGTTGTCTCATTGCATGTCACAGTCATTGGTTCATCAAGACAAGTAATAGTAATGTTGTATAGATAAAGTAATGAGAGAAAAACAGTAGTAATAAATAAGAGAAATTAGAAATGCTTTGATAAATCGAATAAGTGTTTTGAACATTGAGGGTCTTATTGCAAGTATTGAAAAATGCGGAAAGAAAAAATAATTCTGGTAAAACATTAAGTAAGGCTTGTGTTAGCCTTGCTACCCCGAGGCTCGTCGGGCTTTGGTTGTCCTGATAGACAAGTTATTGAGGGATGTCCCCTTGCCTGCAGTCTATATGGAAGGGCCTTCCTCCCCCTTCTCCTCGAGAACAACACAAAAATCCATATCATCATCCTCCAGGAACAAATTCCTCAATGCTGCAAGTGCTTCTTCTTCGTCTGATCCATAAACAATGTCAGCCTATTGGAAGGTCTACTCCAACTGCGGTATTGACTGCTCCAAAGGGTAATAATGACCGCGCCAGGGTGGCGACCAATTTCTGAATTCTTCCCAGGTGTACTCGTACCCTAGACCGAAAGTAGTATAATGTTTCTTGATCTTTATAGGTTTCGTGATCCCTTGGAGGTTCTTACCGAGCCCTTTTTCTGGCTCGTATCCTCTTCAGTTCAGGATGCTCACAGTCTTGCTATCCCACCATTTTTCCTTGTCTATAGCATTGACCCATTCGATGTGGTGGTAAGTTCCCCCGCCTATCTTTCTTTTTTCCGTCAATCACTGGAATAGTCTGACGACTATAAATGGGGTTGCTACCGTCGCCATGAATAATCACCTCTTGGTGGTTCCACTCAAATTCAATCGCCTGATGTAGTGTCGATGCCACAGCCCCAACAGCATTGATCCAGGGTCGCCCTAACAGCAGATTGTAAGATGTCAGGACGTCTATCACTTTGAAGTCCACTTTGAACCAAGTTGGCCCCATCTGTAGACATAGACTAATCTAGTAGGGTAATTAAGGGAGTAGGATGGCTTTACAAAAAATATGATACATAACGCAACTACTTAGAGATGGCAACTTTGGAAAACAACTACCTGACTTATTCAAACCAACAAGGGTATTTTTCTTTCATTTCATTTTCCGTTTCCCATGTGGCTTCCTCGACCTACAAGCTTTCCATAACAAATTCACGTAAACAATACCAACCCCTAAACTTACCTAACAAGGATGACAGCTAGATACCTCGCACAAGCTAACTATCCATTAATTTCACCTTCAATAATTTACACCAGGATGATACACAAAGGATTTCCAACTACCTTCTTAGACATAGACATATGAAAACACAAATACTTGAGAAACATCATACTCCTAGTGAAACCTAATGGGAAATACGCTTAAGTACCCTTCATTATTAATTCACATAACATCTTCAGGGAAACTTTTGAGAATAAGCTGCTCCCCCCCCTAGATTCTAAATCTCTGCTAGAATATTCAAACTAAACCTATGGTGACCTTCACGATTGCTCCAAGATGTGCTACTAAATTGACCATAAAATTACCTATTGAATACATGTTATCACTGGGTGACTTTGAAACGTTTGATCCTTCAATACCGAACAGATCTAATACAATAAGGAGCAACAGAGTTTCAAGACTGGGCTGGAATTATTCAGGAGCTTATTGATGTGCTGAGCAAAGTCTTTCATGAGGTTATATGTTAAGAGACACTAACAATGCTGATGTCATTAATCATTGTGACGACATTAATTATTAGACAAATGAAGTATAGAGGTAACTAGCACGCATTGGTACGGTGGGAACCATGTATGTGATCCTGAGATCTAAAAGAAGTGGGTTTTTCCTAGACATGAGACACACGGGAGGCATGATTGGGAGGATGAAGATGCTACCATCAGTTATCCTTAGGAGGCTACGAGTTATGCATGTGATAGTAACATTTGACCCTCTCCACACATGCCCTGCCCGGCGATAGCAAGCTCTACGGAGGAGCGGTCAAGTATGACAAACCGGTTGTCCCCTTGAGCGTAAGGAAAATAAGTTTAGCTTAAAATGGTAAGATTCTCGCAACATGGATGTGATAGAGACTTCAAAATAACCACATGAAGTTGAATTACACTCCTAACATTAACTGACACAAGGGATCTATGCCACGTGCGCATGAGGGTGAAAAAGGTAGTCAAACACCTATGAGATTATCATTATCCAAACAGCTTAACCCTTCTCGATGATCAACCAGGTATGAGGTAACTAGAGATTTGAAAACTTGTCTTCTCAATCAGTATGCTCATGTTATGTGGAGAAACCTGGAAGCATCTAATCTCAACCTTCTACGAGTGATACTATATAGCTAGGACATCTTAGCATGGGGGTGAAATCATGTATTAGTAAAAGGGGTTCTAGCGGGTAATATGATGCTCCGGGGAGAAAGACAAATAAAACTCCTATCCAACCAGGAGGTGAAATGCCAAGGATAGCAAAACTCCCCGCACATGACAATGACGTAATCAATGATTCTAGAAGCTGAGAGTGCAAAGGAAACAGAGCCCAATGGGACAATATAGAATAATCATGGAAGATTTGCAGAAGTTCTTAATGAGTTCTCCATAGACCTTAACTCGAGGTGTACCCAGATGCTAATGAAATGAAGGAAAACATAAGAAGTAGGCATTGTGCTATGATATCCCTCAAAGGTACATTTTGACTTGACGGGGAGCCTATTAAGGGTCTTAATGAGAAAGTAAGTGTTATAGTGACATATAGAAGGACACGTTCTCTCACAGCTATCGAGCAAGTATTGGGAAATTAACACAATGAATTCACATACTAAGTAACACAATCAACACATGGGGTGGAGGTGTAAGAAGAAAATAAACATTTGTTATGAGTTTGTCATGCTTCTGCTATACTAAGTACTGACTACAATACAAGGCCACATCACGGGAAGCCGTAATACTAGGAACAAAGTGGGATACTTACCGCGGGGTGTCCCAAGCGGACACGGAAGTTAAACTAAGATGGCGACACAATGTCTCTCTATCACGGGGATATGAGGATCTCAATTTTCAAAGAGACCTTATGCACACGGTGACCATTTCGATTAACATGCACACATATGATAGGTCTTAAGGCATGCCCTATGTTACTAGACAGTGAGAAGGTTTTCACGATGATATCCGCAAATGTAGAGTGACTATTCAAACCATAGAAGCCATATACACCGGTGAGAAAAGAGTGACTCGAGAAGGATTGCAATTCCAAGATGCTTTTCATGGAACTTGACACCACATATGTAAGCTTTACGACAGTGCGTACGTAAGCACAATGGAGCATATATTATCTATTTAACTAAGAAGGTTATGTGAGGAATCCGTCAGGTGTAATTCCTTGTTGAAAGATTTAGGGAAGCAAGTGGGGAGTATTACCCTATGATTATGACTCGATTCAAGAAGTTATTATTGGGTTCAATTTCTCAAGAGGTCGTAGGTAATATGCCCCATTCAAAGAGTAGCTACAGAGAATGGCTCATAAGGCTGCCTTGACTCCGTCCCATGTCCCATAGCAACATAAGGATTACCATATGACAAAGGAAAGTTTATCTCTAGATGCCAAAGACACAATTATGATCTTCCTTCAGCCCCCGAAATTGAAACTGGAAAAATAGGACAATAACCAGGGCAAAACCGGGTATATAGGAGAAACTAATAGGAAGAGGACTTGAGGGTTATAGGAGTGAACTCAAAAGCCTCGCGGCTAGTGGAGCCAGTACCAATATTCAAATTAGTTGGATTCGTAGCAACGTAGAGCAGTTAACATATAACGACACTTAAACAAGTATTATGCAACCCAAAGGAGGAACGAAAATGCCCGTCTTCCTTATAACCAAAAGAAGAACAACCTTCAAGAATAAGATGAGCAACAAGAATAAGTAGCACGATCCAGCTACATGGAGTCTTTACAGGCCCTAGCTTCGATGGAGATTTTAATAATGTTTAAAAGTAATTGAGCTGACCAAACTCAGAAAATAACCTGTCGGGGAAAGAGGGAGATTCTCGCCAAATACACAAACATCTTGCCGATTCCGACCACTAGGCCAAAATGGAAGCCTCAACAAAGATAGAGCGAGGGCACTACCATATTAGAGATGATGATGACACAAGGCAAGACCTTCACTATGATACTATGTCATCATTCAGATAGAAGAAGAAACTCGAAGAAAAATGGCCTAGGCTTTTGAATAGAGAAGGATAAATTGTCAAGAAGAAATATCTTTTTATCTTGTGCGAAAATATGATAATTGTTCATCCATTCATTCGATAAGAAAATCGTCGGGTTTAGTCCCTTGTTGAGAGTTTAGAAAGGCGTGTGGGAAGTAGTAATTCTATAGCTACAACACCACTTGAGGACATGATTATGGAACTCAATGTCATAAGAGATTTTTTATAAAGGAATTTGTGGTAGAGTGGATTCACGAAATAATGGATCTCGTTCAAAGAGTAGATGCATGCAATGTTTTGTGACTCAACATCTATTGAGACCATGCCTATCAAAATTCCTCAATATGGATGTATATATACAACAAGAGTACGTTGGTTATGCTGAGGAGTGACTTACTTGGTTACTTCAGGTTGATAGGGCAATAGCTTAATCGAGGCCACTCGACTCCACGTCCCTAACGTACGTTGGTACCATACCGATTTACTATAAGATTTGGTGGTGTAGTGACATAAATAGGGACAAGGTCACTCCCCTCTTAGCGATAGGTTCCACCTGTCCCTCCATGGCTCAATACATTCTTTTAACAAGCCTTTGGGCAATCTCCTTCGGACTCAATGGTGGGATCAATCCCTCCTCATGGATTCAAGCACGT
Organism: Nicotiana undulata; assembly: GCA_005239495.1. NCBI lineage: Eukaryota > Viridiplantae > Streptophyta > Magnoliopsida > Solanales > Solanaceae > Nicotiana > Nicotiana undulata. The sequence goes on along the minus strand of ML276380.1, from coordinate 11,716 downwards.
GGATTATGGTATCACGATTACTCATTTAGAGAGTAAGGTTTGGAGAGAAAACTAACTCCCTAACTTGAGCTCTATCGCACGATTGGAGTATCAAAAAAGGGGAAAATTCCTAAATGTCCAAGTAGCCCCCTAATTATAGATGTGGTCGACAACACACCGATAAGAAGGGCTCTACTAGACACGGCTCCAAGACATCCTAGGAAACTTTAAAACCTTAGGCTCTGATACCAAGTTTGTCACGCCCCAAAATCGAGCGACGAGACCGGCGCCTAACCGGATAATCCCGGTCAAGCCGACCTGGATTGCCTTTCCTGCCCAACGCGTTACCCCGTGTTTATGATATACAATATTCCATATGAAATAGAAAATTAAATCAAAGCATGGTCTTACAACTTAAGTTCATTTCTCCTTTTAACATTTTTGCATTTGATAATCCCAAAAGATATAAGCTAAATGCAATATTTCCGATTCAATCTACGATTACGAGTAAATACAACTACTTCCCAAGAAAGATATATATATATATATATATATATATATATATATATAAACCCACATAGTGTCTACGGAGCCTCTAAGAGTACTAGGAGTTTACATAGATTATCCGGCGACAAGGCTCCGGCTATACCTTTAAAGACACAACATATATAAAATAAAATGATATAGACTACACACGGCCCCGAGAGGAAATGGGGTTCACTGGAACTGCAGGAAGGATGAAGAGGAGGCTCCACTATCGGCGGTCAGAACTACCTGCTTTAGAACCCCCTACATCCATGTAAACGATGTAGCTCCCCCGGCAAAATGGACGTTAGTACCATTGAATAGTAATAGTATGTATGAACAAGCTTCATTCTAAGTAGAATCAAACAGTACACAAATAGAAGACAGTCAGGGAAACCAAACAAATACCACACAGAAATACAAAAAATCACAATGAAGGATTCACAGTTACTCATTTCAATTATTCATCCATTCACATTTCACCCTTATTTCCTCTCAACCCTTATTACTTCGTGTTTCGGCACCCAATCCCACCTTACATTCACATTTCACCCTTATTACCTATCCACCCTTATTACTTTGTGTTGCGGCGTGCAACCCAATCCCACCGTACAATCACATCTCACCCTTATTACCTCTCTACCCTTATTACTTTGTGTTGCGGTACGAAACTCGATCCCACTGTACAATCACATTTCACAGCAACAACTGCCAACAATTCAATCACAAAGATTCTCATCATCAATGATATTCCTTCGTAACAACCAAATAACCATATGAAATCAAGGCCATGGAAATCTTTATATAACAGTGAGTCATATACGGTATGCCATCAACATATAGCTCAATTAGTTTATCCACATTTCCTTTCCATTATTTACTACACAACATTTAGCACTTAGATACATTCAACAATTGGATTCATTATCATTTCTTTCGTTTGGTAGTACATCCTTTCATGCCTAGGTATTCAACAGTTAACGAGATTTGCACATGATACAGTAAGCACAAGAAATCACCATTTTCAGAATCTCATATAGCATGGTGGCATGGCAATCAACTAGGACAAATAGAGAATAGAATATTACGTCTCAACACATTAGAACAATCAATTAGCATATGCTCAAGCAGGAAACTCATACCAAATTCTCGGACACCAACAAGGCGACTCGGCAAAGATTAAAGTTAGCCATACATACCTTGAATCGGAATTCCCTTTAATTTCTATCACAATTCACCGAACCGTCTAGCACCGTCAATCTAGTTCACAATGCGGCACATTTATCTTAGAATTAGTAATGATGAACATGCCTTGAACTCATTTGGGCATTTTATCAAACGCTATGTGTTCCTTTAGATTAACCAAACCCTTTTTAGTGAAAGATTACTCTAACTTGCTTCCCTTTACTAGATTATGACAAATCATATACATCCATGCAAGGTCTTATACTCTTGTCTTCAAGAACCACCCATGTGTATCCCATTTTTATCTAAAATCTGAGAAAACGGCAATGGGGTGGGGACTTACCTCTTATGGTGAAGAAGATGAAGTGTGATGACCCAAAAGGGTCATCCTATGTTAATTTAATTATAAATGTGTTTCGAGGCCCCAAAAGCCTCTGTTAATCTCACCTCGATATGCGTGCGCAGCACGGGCGCGTAGCCGGAAAGCCTTTATGTGGAAACTTGATAAAGAGTTGAATTTATTATAATTAATTAAATAAAGTTGACTTTGGTAAACGGACTCGGACCCGTGATCTGGCGGTCTCGGAAGGTCAGTAGGAAAATATGGGACTTAGGCGTATGCCCGGAATCGAATTCCGAGGACCCAAGTCCGAGAAATGAATTTTTAAAGAAAATTGTTTTCTGAAAAATAATAAAGGCTTATGAAAATGAACCTCGATGTGAAACCTGTGCTGACGGGCCCGTATTATGGTTCCGGAGCCCAGGACATGTTCAATATGTGTTATTTAAGTTATATGTTAAATTTGGTAAGAAACAGACTTGATTTGACGGGTTTCAGATCAAAATGGAAAAATTTAGAGTTAATGAAGTTTTGAGGATTTTCGTAGAATTTGAAATTTGGTTTGGAATGTGATTTTATGTTACCGAGGTCCGAATGCAATTCTAAGACTGGGAATAGTTCCGTTATGTCATTTACGACATGTCTGCAAAATTTGAAATCAGTCCGAGTAGTATAGGCCGGTTCGACGCATTGAGATGAATCCTAGAATCTTAAGTTCTTAAGCTTGATTCAATTTGGTCTTGTGGTTGAATTCTGAGTTTCGTTGTTGTTTTTCGCGTTACGGAAGTTTGAGCGAGTCCGTATCATGAATACAGACTTGCCGGTGCTTTTGGACGGTGTCCCGAGGGGCTCGGGTGAGTTTTGGACCCCCAGGAGCTAAGTTGGAAAAACCCGATTTTTGCTGTCTGGTTTCCTTCTCTACGATCGCAGAAGGTGGGTCGCGATCGCGAAGAAGAAATTTGGCTGGGCTGCTGATTGTTCTTCGCGATCGCAGCTTCTTCTTCGCGATCGCGGAAGGCTGGACTCCATGCCTTCGCCATCGCAACCCCCTCCTTGCGATCGCATAGTGCCAAGCCAGGGCCGGGCACAATTACTCTTCGCGATCGCAGAACCTCTGCCGCGATCGCAGAGGTCTTGCAAGTTGGCCTTCGCGATCGCAGGGCCCTTGTCGCGATCGCAGTGAAGGAATCCCTGGGAAGTTTTATTAAATACGGGACTTAGCCTATTTCCTCCATTTTCATCTTCCTCCTCAAGTCTTTTAAGAGCTCTTCAAGGAACATTCAGCCACTGTTATTGAGGTAGGTAAATTCCATGGTTTAACTAGTTTCAAACATCAATTCCTAGTTAAATTCCCTGCTAAATTATCAAAAATCATAGAATTAGGTAGTAACTTTAGGGCTCTTGGGGTTTTTGTGATTTTCCATTTTGGGCCATGAATTCAAGTAGAAATAATACATTAATGATCCTTAGGTTATGGGTGAGTGATCCCTTCATGAATTTTCGGAATTTGAACATGCGGGACCAATGTTGGAATTTGGGAATTCTTCAAGAATAGAGATTTTAGTGAATATCTAGGATAATTTCCCGCATTGTGCATGCATTGATATTATTGTATACCTTTTGGCTAGTTGCGAGTCCTTGGGTGTAGAGTTTGGAGTTTCGGGCGAAATTGTGGTCTGAGGAGTAGATTCGGCACGAGGTGAGTCTCCTTTCTAACCTTGTAAGAGGGAATTGTCCCCATAGGTGATGTATATGCTATGTGTAATTTGTTTGGGGCGACGTACGCGCCAAGTGACGAGAGTCCGTACGTAGCAGCTATCATTGTTATGTCCGGGTAGCTAGGCCCACATCATGCCTTATATGATTCCTCGTAATGCCTTATATGCTTCCTCGTAATGCCTCATATGCTTCCTCGTAATGCCTTATATGCTTCCTCGTAATGCCTCATAGTCTTCCTCGTAATGCCTTATATGCTTCCAGGCAATGCTTTATATGATTAATTGTGACGCCATATGTACTATTAGATTATGTTTTGTATAGTATTGTTCCTCTGAGGCTTTATGGAAAATTATTGAATGGAAAGTATTTGAATTATATATGGGATCGGGCCGTATGCCACGAAAGAGTTAAAAAGTATTTTAATTATATATGGGATCAGGCCGTACGCCACGACAGAGTTGAAAAGTATTTGAAATATATATGGGATCGGGTCGTACGCTACGACAGAGTTGAATAGTATTTGAATTATATTTGGGATCGGGCCGTACGCCACACCAAAGTTGAAAAGTATTTGAATTATATATGGGATCGGGTCATACGCCACGACAGAGTTGAAAGGTATATGTGATACATATGGGATCGGGCCGTATGCCACGATGATTTTAGAAGGTACCTTATGGGAGCGGGCCGTACGCCACGGCGGATCTAAGACTTGGTGATTATTGTTTCGTTTCGATGGTCTTATCCTTGAAAGTGCATTATTGCTTAATTCAGTAGTTGTTTGCATTTCCGCTTTTGATATGTACTTGTTGCTTATTTCCTTACATGCTTATTGTATTTCATTATATTCTATCATATGTTATTACTGCTGTACCTTAGTGAGTATCGAGTCGACCTCTCGTCACTACTTCTTCGAGTTTAGGCGGGATAATCACTGGGTACATATTTATTCTAATATGTACTCATGCTGCACTTCTATACTTAACTGTACAGGTACTGAGGCCGGTGCTTCTGGTTATTGAACCGGAAATAGACCCTGAGCTAGTGGACTTGACTTCACGGTGAGCTGCTTCCTCTGGCGATCCCCAGCAGCACCATGGAGTTTCATTTACTTTAGTTATTTTCCCCGTCTATTCCATTCAGACTGTGGATTTGTATATATTATTATCCTTTGTATATTCCGTTAGTTTGCCCATGACACTCGTGACACTAGTTCCTGGCACACACGTAGTGTATATTTTGGGAGTTGGGGTTGTATATGCATACATATGCTTTATTTTGGCCATGTAATGATATGAGTTTAGTTTCATATCAAGCTATCCTCATGATTAATTGTTTAAAATTGGTAATATTAACTTGTTTCATCAAATGGGAAGGGTAATACCTAGTGTAATTCATATTGGCTATCCTAACCCCGTCGTTGGGCGCCATCACGACCTGGATTATGATTCTGGGGTGTGACATGAAGATTACTCGATAAGTTTCGGGCCTGAGTAGAGATGGAGGACCAATTTGATGAAGAAGATGGCTTTCTCTCACTAAACTCACTCTCCGTTCTCTCTACTTTGCTCAGATACTCGTTAAAATGAAGGGGTTGAGCGTTTTATTAAGCTGGGGGTCGGGTCTTGAAATTAGAAATTAGGATCCCCGACACAGGAAATTCGGTCAGGAATGCGATCGCATTCCTGCTATGCGGTCCGCATTCCTGTCGCATAAATGGCCCTCAAATGGGCCAAAATGGAAACCGGACTGCCCAGGTATGCGACTACTATACGGTCCGCATACCTGTTATGCGATCGCATAGTGCGTCGCATAACCTCCTCCGCAATAACGGAGGTGCAAGGATGCGACAGCTATGCAGTCTGCATTCCCAAAATGCGATCGCATCTTGGGCCGCATAGCTGTCCTGAAATTGGACAGCAGACTGTCCAGGTATGCGACCACTATAAGGTCTGCATACCTGATCTTCGATCGCATAGTGGACCGTAGATCTTCGCAATTCTGGAAAATTTAATATTTTAGGTCTTGGGGTACTTTTCAATCCTACAGTTATAACAATATAGGGATCTAACCGGGCATCGTTTTTAGTTAAGAAATTTCACGGGTCCTTACACCATTGCCTTCACTTTGCACGAGACTAACCTTGTCCCGAACCTTGCATGAGACTAAGCTCTGTCTCCACCTTGAATAAGGCTAAGCATTGCCGTTTCCTTACATAAGGCTAAGCTCTGCCTTCTATTTTCATGACACTAAGCATTGTCTCAAATCCGCATAAGGCTAAGCCTTGCCTCCTATTTGCATAAGGCTAAGCATTGCCTTTAATTTGCATGGGACTAAGCCCTGTCCCGAACCTTGCATGAGGCTAAGCCCTGCCTACCATTCGCATAAGGCTAATCACTGCCTTCCCTCTGCATGGTACCAAGCCCAGTCATTAATCTCGCACGAGACTAAGCATTATCTCTCTTGCACTATTCTCTTCTCTCAGGCTAAGCTTTGCCCCGATTTCATACAAGACTAAGCCTTGTCTTGTTACTTCTAGCATCATGTCTTTGCACCTCATGGGCTGAATTATCGTCAACTTGTCCAAAGGCGTCTGTCACGACCCAAACTGGAGGATCATGACTAGCACCCGGGCCATACTTGCCGAGCACCAACGTACATTTTATCTAACCTTCTTATTATCTTTAAGGGATAACGAGATCAATATAAATGGTAGATATGGATCATGAACATACATCACATGGGATGACAAGATTGCTAAGAAACTACATAAAAGGTACGAGCTACAACGCTGCCATGAAAGACTATACAACAAAAATTATCCAACAAGGCATACCAAACTATACATGAGTTGACACCTGTCTATGAGCCTCTAAAGGAGCATAAGTAATGCAACATAGCCGGAACAGGGCCCCGACATACCCATAATATCTATAACAAAAATGCATACCAAGACCACGGCAAGTCCGGAGAAGGGATCTCGCCTATGACCGATGAACTGGAAAGCCTATTATGGTGGGGGAGCTGTGTCTATCTGTCTATCAAGACTTGCAGCACGGCATGCAGCGTCCACAAATAAAAGGACGTCAGTACGGATAAAGTACAAAGTATGTAAGGCTGGTCAATATAAATATGAACAATAATGTAAAGAGAGGTAGAGAAGATACCACCTGTAACATCTGAGTGCTTCTAAGAGACAGTAACATGAAATGCATGATACATATATATACATAATCTTTTAAAACATCCGCCTCTGTGGGCATCATCATCATCATAGAACATTCGCCTCTGTGGGCATCATCATTATCATATCATACCCGGCCTCAAAGAGGACTCGGTAAACCCAACTGATCAGTGGTTGCACAATAGGTGCCATACCCGGCCGACTATAGCGCGGCTCGGTAGAGTAAAATAAATACATATATATAATGCATGCAGGACTCATTGGAATCATGTTCTGAACATTTCGGAGTGACGTAAGGTCGATATTCTCCGTACACATCATTAGGGCTAACTCTTCATCGAGAATATTATAAGAATCAGGAAGTACCAACAATATTGAGAATAAGAATAAGAGAAGCAACCTCAACATCATTTGTTCCATAAGAAGGGAAACAATGTAAGTACTGCTAGCTTCTAAGAGTAGAGTATCTTTGGAAGCTCGTTCATTGCATTATGTACAATCGGAGTCGTGCAAAAGAAGGAAAGGGATAGCCTCACATACCTTTGCAATCTTCTCTCCCATCGTCAACCAAGCTCAATATGATCTTCTTACGTCTACAATGAGAACCCGACTTCGTCGTCATCATATAAGCATTGTAACTCTCATATTTCAAAACAAATATTCTACCAGAAAACGGACAGCACCTCCCCTGTTTTAACTACATCCCACACGAGCTGAGAGAGTGTTTTAAGGTGTATAGGGTCTGAATATACTGAAAATAAACCAGTTAAAACGGGGGTTGAGGCGTCTTATGTATATCAACATATCTAAACCGCCTATGTGGGTCCCATAGAGAGCTACTTGGCGCAGTCTCGCTAAAACACGAATATCTCTCTACTCCGACTTCGTATAGACGAACGGTTTAATGCGCTGGAATCTAGACTCATAGATCTTCAATTTGGTAGGTAGATAATCCCCTAATTAGAAGTATATTGGGAGAAAATAGCAGTTACATTTGACCTAATTTTCAGCACATTATGAATGTAACTTGTGAAGACCTTTGCCAACTTTTGTTCCACAACTTGTTTTACTTCAAAACGTAGCACACGAATATCATATGACAAACATAAATCATAGCATAAACTCATTATCATGTAATGAACCATAGTCTCACCCTAATGTACATGTTGTAACATTTCAAACTCGTCGACTTTCGACGAATCTTATTTTCTTCAATTGGTTTAGCTTCTAAGCTTTCCAATCCTGTTGGTACTCGTTATTCAAGATCTTAAATATTTGTAACCTCCAAGGTAACATTATTAACTTACTATATATTCCATCACATATAATCTTATTTTTGAGTTTACTCAATTGACTTACGATGTACTCTCACGTACGAAAACATGGGGTGTAACAACATCATAGTCTGAAGGCACCATCCTCATAGCCGGAAGACTCCATGCCATGGCCTGAGGATCTCTCAATCTTGCATATCATTATTCAAAGGCGTCATGGTTTGGAGGCAACAGTTTCATGGCCCGAGAACATCATTTCATGTCCTAGGAATATCTTACCGTGCAATTCATGGCCCGAGATATCATGGTCTAAGGATGTCATCCTCAACCGTCAAAAGACAATTCTCATGGTCTTAAAGGAATTTGCATCATGTTTAAATTCACGCAAAGATATATGTTTGCAGTGCATCTTTTGATTTGCAAGTAACCTGATGAGAAACTATTATCCCAACAGGAGCAATTCCGCTCCAGTTCCTTCATACTATTTCAAACCTGACCGCTCACCGTAACCATTTCACCTATTCGAAACCTTGTATCCGTCCTTGTGATAACTTCGTCGGTATATTTCGCCGGTGGGTCCAGAACTACACATGGCCTGATTCCTATAAAACCAGGGATATGTAGGCAGCTCGAAAACCAGAGTACGGCCTATGTCTCTCAAATCACCATATTCGGTCAAAATTGGCCATCATATCTTTACCCGATAACTCTTTCATCCTTCCCGGGTAAAGAGGGGCAGTTGTTGATACCCAATGTTTTCCTTATATTATTCTCAAAATGAATATATATCTCCAAAACAATGCATGAGCATCAATTAATATTTTTCCATAAATTTCTGTAATTTTTAAACGATTTTTAGTTAATTTATCCCAATATTGTATTATCTAAATAATTACTAACTGCATCACAAATAATTTTATAATAATTTTATTGCTTAATTTTATCATTTACATTTGCAGTAAGCTTTAATTGTTTTATGAACAACCATATTTACATATATAAGCTATAATTGCAATAACTTTGCAATAAAAGCCGGTATGTGCATAATTCCTTTATTTTTACAAGAAAATTACCTTTTATATTTTTGTAATATTAGGTAATTCTTTTAAATCATTTATGCATAAATATCATTTTTAGCTATTTTTATGAATTAGTTTATCAAATTAATTGGGTATTTAAAGAATAGCCTCTTTTAATGTGATTTTCGGACTTAGCCCAATTACTACCCCAGCTCAATAAAAATTAACCCATAACCCAACCCAATAACCCAATCTTATAACCTGCCCCAAACCAGAAGGAATCCTAGCCGTTGATCTCGAAAGATCAACGGTCCAGGACATTCCTTCCATTTTTAACTACCCAACAACCCCCAACCGTAATCATTTTATCAAGTCCCGCCGCCCTTGAATCCCTTTTCCGTATCTTCTCTCTCATCCTTCTCCCTAACCCTAGCCTACCATCACCTGAACCCCCTTCAATTCATGGGTTTTCCCTTCGATCATACGTTCCACCTGGTCTCCTTTCTTTACTGGTGTTATGGTTTTTGTGTTATTTGTGGGAATCTCAAAGAGATTCAACGCCGACTCAGTCCAAATCCTTCATTTACTTGATAAATCCGCATGTGTTCTTCTCTATGTTTGTGAGTACTGTTATCTTTATGTTGATGGCTTCAAATTTCTAGTTCAAACCGAATTATTCTAACTTCTGCCTATTTTAAAAACCCTAGTCACTTTCTACTCGAGTATGTTCAGATTTGTACAGATCTGAGATGATTTTGAGTTTATCTGATATTTGTCTTTTAAGATCTTCTGTTTTTCTTATTATTGTAAACCGATTTTCGTTTTTCCCTAAAAGCTAGGGTTTAATATTTTAAGTTTCTGCAAAATTGTGCAAAAGTGTTTAAGTGTTTAACTCCGGCCCTCTTTACTTTTTTCGACTGGTTTCATATCTATGTCTTTACGCCTTAGGGTTTCTAATTATTCTACTGCTGGTCGAAATTGTACTTCTTTTCAAGATTGATAGCTCTCTTAAAAAAAATTATTTTCCTTATATGTGACTCATTAGTGGTATTAAGCCTACATACGGTACAACATCGAAAAGAATGCATTGGATGGATGCCCGGGCATTGAGAAGGAAGGACGCTTTCAGAGGCGAAAGGCCATGGGGAGATACCGTATGTGATCCATGAATCTCCGATCGGAAAACAGGATCCAAGCTCCATAGCTAGTCTACGCTCTTTGAACTTTTCAAACTTAGCGAACTGAAACAACCTTCCTTAATTATGCTACTAACTTGATTTCTAGGTTTTGATTTGTTTTGACCGACCTATAAATGGAATCTAACTTATTTCTAACTTTACTAAACCTCAATCTTGCATGCTAATTGATTCTCCCTAATTTAAGTGATATTTCTCGGATTCTGTCTAACCTTTACTCTACTGAATGCTATATAAACCTTTCACCAATTTGATTTTGAAGACACAGAAAAACATCGACAGACACACACATATATCTTTACAAGTGTCACGACCCGAAATCCCACATTCGGGCCATGACTTCGTCTAACGTTGAACCCGCTAGACAAGCCAACGTTTGAACTAAATAAAATTTGTTAACAACAAACACAGATAAGATAACTAAAGAATCGATGGTCAACAATATGAAGGTTAACAAATAGCCAAAAATAACATAGCAATTTCGAAGTAAAACCCATATACAAATCCCAGACATGGTTTCACATACTCACGAACTATCTAAGAGATTACTAAAAAAAAGGTCTGAAAATAAGTACGTAGGACTGTCTTTGAAATATAAAGTAAGACAGAGCTGAAAGTGAAGAGTAAAAGGTGACGCCAAGGCCCACGAACGTCTGCGGGTCTACCTCGATGTCTCCTGTATGAACTGGTGAGGTGCTTCGACCGTCAGTGATNCTGTGCAATTCTATATAATAACAGGAGAATATCAATGGAAATAAGCAAGTAAGACAGATACGGGGAGAACATGCTGGGGGTCAAAGGGGCAACAAAAATGCTAGTACGGTAGAACAGGGTAATAACTTGTAATGAACAACAAGAGGCACGACATGAACCCTCGTGCATAACCTCACAATCACTCGGCACGGAATGTCCCCTCGTGCATATCCTCACGATCACTCGGCACGGAATGTCCCCTCGTGCATATAAAATGACACTCGGCACGGAATGTCCCCTCGTGCATAGCCTCACAATCACTCGGCACGGAATGTCCCCTCGTGTATATAAAATGACACTCATCACGGAATCTCCCCTCGTGCATAGCCTCACAATCACTCGGCACGGAATGTCCCCTCGTGCATATTAGTAACAAACAGTTAACACGACATGTCCCCTCGTGCGACAGATAATAAAACAAGGCAACAATAATGTGAAAGTCAACATTACGAAGTCTCAAGTGCATGGAAGTATTTAACACAATTCTATTGTCCCGGCAAGGAGAAATCATCAATTACAACATCAACAAATGCCCGACAAGG
>ML276379.1:19710-51665 GCA_005239495.1 Nicotiana undulata | reverse complement strand
CTAATCAAAATTAACTTAATATCATTAAATAATGCTAAAGGAACTAACTTTATTGAAAAATATTTTTCCTAAATTTTCTCCAAAAAAAAAGTGAAAATCCGACCCCGGGCCCGCTTGGTCTAAACTCGGGGTTCGGACCAAATTACGTTTACCCATTCACCCACGAACCCAAATATACAATTAATTTCGAAATCCGACCTGAATTCGAGGTAAATATTCGATTTTTATAAAATTCCCTAATTCTACCCAAACCTTCAATTTTTACCATGAAAATTCTTAGTTTTTGATTTAAAAGTGATGTAAAACAATGGGTAATTGAAGGAGTAAAGTTTGGAATTGATTACCTATGACTTGGGGATGATATTTGGTGAATAAATTCGTTCCTAGGGCTGTGGAGTTCAAAAATTTGAAGAAGAAGAAGTCTGCCCGTTTTGTATTTATTTTTCTCCAGCTATTCTGTCTCGTTTCTCGTGCCAAACGATATCTAAACTCGATTTTCTTGTGTCCAATGGATTCCTTGTGAAATTCTAATGAATTTAGGCTTTTGAATCACTCAATTTGACCTTATAATGAAGGAGATATGTAGGTTTTAAGATTTGCAAATAGTGTAGGTTTTTAATACGCCGTCAGGGGCAAATTCATAATTAACCAGAAAAATCTTGGAAAACCTTGGTAAAATGGCCATAAAATCCTCATACGATGTCCAAATCCGATGATTCTTTTTGCTACGGGTCCGTAATTACGATACGATCTAATAATTCATTCAAAACATAAATCGGAGCTCATTTGTTCAATATGATATCATTTATGCTTGAAGAAACGACGTCGAAGCATAAGAAAGAACGAGCGCAACACAACCCAAACCTATTTGAAACTCACCCGAGCCCTCGGGGCTCTAAATCAAACATGCACGCAAGTCTAAAAGCATAATATGGACTTGCTCCTTCGATCAAATCATGAAAATAACATGTAAAACAACGAATTAAACCTCAAAACTCATTATTTTCCTCAAGAACACTTATAGTTCATAACTTTTCAACCGGATGTCCGAATCACGTCAAACGAACTCCGTATTTCACCAAATTTCACAGGTAAGGCCTGAATATCATAACAAATCTGTACCGGTCTCCGGAACCAAAATATGGGCCCGATACCAATTACTTCAAACATTAATCCTTTTCATTATTTCATAAATATTTCAGCAAAACAATTTCTTTCAAAAATTGATTTCTAAGGCTTGGGACCTCGAAATTTATTTTCGGGCATACGCCCGGATCCCATATTTTACTGCGGACCTTCCCGGATCTTCGGAACACAGATTCGAGTCCGTTTACTCAAAATGTTGACTCAAGTCAACTAAAACCAAATTTTGTAATTCTAAAAATTATTGTTTCTTATATTTTAACATAAAAGCTTTCCGGTTTCACGCTCGGACTGTGCACACAAATCGAGGTAGTTAAAATTAATCTTTTTACGGCTAATAAGCCTAGAACGGAATCTAAATTCATAAAATGACCCCTTGGGTCATCACAAGATAAAGGATTCCGTCAGCACATTAAGAATGAACAGTAATGTACTTGGATTCATGAGGCTACTCTTAGATCCTACTCTTAGAAAATACTCCCCTCAGAAGGAAAGTCGCACTATCAACGATTTTCCATATTCTCAGAAAATGGAATTAGGGACTTCATCGAGCACTATTAAAGAAGAGGAGATAGGACATGGAAGATTATGCAGATTTCATCCAAGTTTTCAGTCTTTCTACTTCTTACTAAACATTATATCCAAAGCTTACTAGTGTATCAAAAGCTAGAGAAAAAAGAAAGCTATTGAAAGATTGTGTCAAGAAATCAGTTGTAACTCGTTGGTGGTAACCGTAAGAAAACCACGCTCATTATAGGTTCCATTGAAGATCTAAGAGAATCCTTGCGACCAAAAGGATTTGGACGTAAGTACCACACCGATACACGAATCTGTATAAAAATCTCTATCTCTCCTGTTCATTTTTCATTACTTGCCTTAATATTTGTTTGTTACTAACTATTTTCTGCAGAATCACAATAGTCAACTACGAGCCAAAGTTAGTTGGCTAAAAGAATTTTTATAATTTATCCCCCTCCCCCTCCCCCCCTCGTACTTTTACGATCAAAAGTATTTAATACAATTACACCAATAATATTAATTTGTAACATTTTCACAGTGTAAGTTAACTTTTTCTCAGTCAAACTATTCCTTTATTACTATTATGTCTACCACTGTAATATAATAACACAAGTCAAAATATTACTTTTTTAACTCCTTAATCAATCAAAAAATATCATCACATAAAATAAAGTGGAGAGATACTTAGGCCTCATTTGTTTTTTCCTTTTTAAATTAAGACGTTTGAATCTGAATATATATCTGAATATTAAGATGTGTATTAAGATTAAGTCATCTGAATATGACTACACATCTAAATATTAAGATGTATATTAACATCTCAATATTAATGATTAAGACTGTTTATTTTTTTAACATCTACATGTATAAAAATTATCTTTATTTAAAAATTAAATAAACATAAAATTAAATAATATACTAATTAATCTAATATTCATTCTCTCTCTCTCTCTTTATATATATATATATATATATACACACACACGAAAGTTGGTGGTGGTATGACTAACGAAGGTGCTTGTGAACGCCGACTAAAAGCGGTGGTTGATGGTGATTTTTGTTGATAATGGTGGTTCTTGGTAGTAGTTGTTGGTGATTGGTAGCGATGGCAATTATAGTTGAGGATGATAGTGGTGGTTGTGGATGAGTATGGTGGTGGTGGTGGTGGTTGTTAATGCTAGGCGGTGACAACAAATAATAATGAAAGTAGATTATAGTATCTTAAAGAAATAAAAAATTTGTTATAGATCTTAATCATACATACCTTTGTGAAGTAAAAAACACACACTTAATGATTAAGATCTGAAAGATAAAATTTCACACTTTAAAAATAAACGCGTTTAATATCTGAGTAAATGATTAAGATTCAGACTTCCATAAAGTAGGCCTTAATTTAAATCGGTTACGCATATTCAAATGTTTAATTATCATCATTCTATCAGGTATTCAAATATCTGAAGCTCTTTCATTTTCAAGTCGAGTAGTCAAGATTTTGAACTGTCTTCAATGAAACATGACTTGCAATTGTACGGTATTGGGCCTTAAGGTGTACTTAGCCGTGACTAGCGCAATCACAAACTCCGCCCACTTAGATGATGCAAGGCCCAATTCAGATGGATACATTCCTTGCTGCATAGGCCCTTATACCTATGCATTCATTCCGTTTAACAATACTAATTAGGGGTCGTTTGGCAGGGTGTATTAAAATAATACTAAATAAGGTGTATTAATAATACAGGGGTTAGTAATGGAGGCATTAGTTATACGGAGATTATCTCTTCTCCATTGTTTGGTGTGATGTAATAAAAATTAAAATGCATTGCATAATTGTTAAGAAAATTAATAGTTTTCAAAAATACCCTCCATATTCTTTAACTTTAAGGGGCTTTAAGGATACTCTTGTCTTTAACCATGCTAATGCATGCATTAATAGCCTTTGTATTGCTAATGCCATGATTTTCTATTCATTAGCTATTGATCACGCCCAACTCTAGTCCTAAAAAGAATAAGCGGTCGCTTTAAATATAATCTGGTCTAAGAGTCCAGAGTCGAATCCCACAGAGAACTAAGGTTACGCCATAATTGTTCGATATCGCTAAGAAGACAAGCTCGAATAAATTTCTAAGTTATAAAGATTAATATTCTTATATCTAACTAATTGACTAAGAAACTAAAGCAGTAAATTAACAACAAAAGATACTAAGGGTTGGAGGTTAAATTTAGGAGGTCTAAAATTATGATTTTCTCAAATGTTGGAATCCTTCCCGCTATGTTCCCTACAATTTCGCCTATGTATTTTCTATTGATCGTGAGCACTTTAGGTGTCGTAATTCTCTCTCGAGCAATTACAACAATTTACTAGACATATTCTCTCGAACTACGCTAGTTGACTTTATCTAACCGCTCACTATGACCACGTCAAGACTTCGTTATTTCTAAACCTACCTTTAAACCTGTTGTATTGATTTCTCACATACGTTAGGAGTGATACTGTTCAACAACCACCTAAATATGTATCATTTCTCAAGCAACACATAATAAATAAGCACAGTCAATCGATGGCCATTGAATCAACTGAAATGAGCACGTAATTGAACAAGTAGATAAATTCAAAGGTTAAATTATATTAAAACATGACAAGAATTCATCCTCCAAGAGGTTCCATCAAAATTCTAGATAATTAAATAGTTACTCATAATAGTATGTAGCCTACAATAAAAGGTCATAGCCAACAATGAAAAGTAAGGAAGAAGAAAGCTAAAACTCTGGTTGAATCTTCCTCCTTGTTCCTAGCGTATTCTTGCCTCCTTGGGTGTTGTCTAACCCTAAAGTAGTGCCTCCTCCTTCAAAAGAACGTTTTATGATATATTTATATCAATTAGGGTTGATGTGGGGCTTCCTTGTTCTCTCCTATTTCGAAAAGGACACACTGAGTCGCGTGCTAGAGTTGGTGCAACGCGCGACTTCTAGCACGCTCCCAGTTATTTCTTTTTTGTTCTTTGTTCGTTCGCGTGCCAGGTCCAGTGTCAACCTCCATACTCGATGTTTTCTGTTCATCTTCTAGTCCATTTCGCGTCTACTTTCATGCAATGCACCAATTGTGGCATGCTCTCAGATTTTGCATCTCTACTCTTTTTGCATCAAATCATTCAATTCTTGCCAACTTCCATCCAAATTCATTCCTACACACAATAAACATGTAATCTCCCGCTCACATAAGAAATAATATGCAAACATACTCAAAAACATGCATTTTTCATCATTTATTAGCTATACATAGGATAATACCAAATACGGTATATAACTAATGCTTGTATTAGTTATACATAGGTTGAAAAGATGTACCAAACAAGATATTATTAATACACAAAGCTAATACATACATTATTTTCTGAAATAATGTAATGGCTGGTAATCTTGTACCTTAATCCGATATTCTTTATTAAATAAATCATTGTAGTATTTTAACTGTCATGTTATTCTAATATCTTTATATAGTCAACTAGAACATTTAACCAGTATCACCAACTTTTGTCCTTAGCAACTTCCTTCATAATTAACAGAACTCTAAGAATATAACCATAAACTAAAAATGATATAGAAGTATAGTGTTCCTATTATTATATCTTGATGACGTAGATCTCCAAAACATTATGACCCGTGAAATGAACTCAAGTAAATTAAGTTTAGCCGAATCATATTAGCTTTTGTTAACATCCCTAGTGACAATAAGGAACAGTTAGTTCGCACCAATATAATTCGTGTCAAAGTATTATTCTTAGTTTTGTGTAATTAGTTTAATCGGACCTTTTTACTTTTTTATTACGATAAGTGTCCTTTTGCTGGAAATTTTAACAATCTTGGTGTACTAAATGGTCCCCTCAAGGAAAAGGAGAAAAGCATCTGAGCAGATAAGGTGGGCATCTAATTTCAATACAACTCTATTCCTGCAAATTATTTGAGCGCTTTTAATTTGGCGAATTACCTCATAGTTTTTATTCTAGTGCTTATTCATATTATTAAATTTTAAAACCAAACTTGAATATACTTTGCTAAATTAAACACCTGTTGTTCTTTCGCTGATGATGTGCATATATTTCCACTCAATTACGTATTGAAATATCACCGTGCTTCTTACTTTTGTACGATGTATTATTAATCGAGTAGTCAAAGAATTACTTATTATAGTATAATTTTTTATAAGTTACTCTCGGCGTTCCAATTTATAAACGGAGTTTAAAAAAGAAAAAAAAAAATTGAAACATATGATTAAAAACATACTAACTTGTAGTGTAAGCATGTCATACTATTTATGTGGTTGTGAAAACTTTTCATCAATGGTAATACTAGAATCCTAAAATTAGAGTTTCCTTATTAGGAATCAATCATTAGTTTTGAAACTGATTAAAAAGGATATAAATTCACATAAATTGAAACGGATGAATGGGATATAAAAGATTGTGATGTGAAATATTGTATTTATTTTGATTTTGAACATTAAATTAAATACTTGGTGTCTCAATCCATATGAAAAATTAAGTATGTCGATTTATTAAATTTACCCTAAAGAATTTGATTGTCTTATTGAATTTGTCCTATGTTTATATTTTGATTCATGAAAGTTGTATGTTTTATCTCAAGTTTGCCTCTCCCTTAAAGGCAGAGGCGGATCCAAGATTTTAAGTACGTGGGTTTTTTCTGTCGCAATTTCAAATTAATATACAATATTAACTGGGTTAACAAATAGATATTTAATAAAAAATTTAACCAAAATACAGGGTCTACGCAAAAGTTACTGGGTTCCTAGAAACCCATACATTACATTCTAGATCCACCCCTGCTTAAAGGTTGTCCATTTATGCTCTGACATTTGTTATGGTGGAGCCACATAGACAACAAAAGATTCAAATTTACCCCTAAATAATCGAATAGTATTATATATACCTTATGTAATAATTTGAAACACGACCTATACAATTGAAAAAAATTCTAATATACCAATGAACAGTAGAAGAAAGTCCAAATATACTCCTATGTGGCGTGGCTTTCATTGTATCAATCAAATCAGACTAATTTTTTTTTATAAATGTGGGGAGGGGGGGGGGGCATATTTGAGATGAAAGTGCCGAGACTATTCATGGGTCGGGAGATAAACAGAAGGCAAATATAAAACAAACCCTAATGGGTAGTTTGGTTTGAAGACAAGTTATGATGTGATTAGTTATTATGTTATTATTTTTTATTGATTATTTGGTATGTTGTATTATCCTCAGACTGTCAATTTTACAGTTGTGTGGCTAAAAATTATCCTAATTATATGTGGGCCGAATCAACATTAAGAGAGCCTTCGAAGGCTGCCACGCGCATCTTCAATGTGTTCTCAACAAAGGACGAGGGAAGGTTGAAGTGATCTGACGAAGGACGAAGACGAGGTCGAGTTGATTCAGCAGAGAACGAGGACGAACACTCCCTTTAGAAGGACATTAACGACTGGTTTTAATGATAAGACTTTAATGAGAATATTCCGTGAATATTCTTCTAATCTGTACTATTAGGATTTTTGTGGCCCACGTGCCCCTATAAATAAAAGGATAAGTAGCTATAAAGGGGGATTATACATTCATTTGTAAAAAACAACATATTGACATTCTCTAAAGATTTTTGCTTTATTATATACATACAAAATATACATATTCTCCAGATCTTTGTCTAACTTTTCTCCCGCGATCCAAGGAGTATCTGAACATTCAAAGGCTCATCAATCATCTCTCACTGTCGGGAGGAATATCTCATAATCTCACCCCTTTTCGGTTATCTTACTTGCATTTATTTACATAAATACCATTATATATCATTTATTACTATTTAATGCTATTCACTTTGCTCTTGGGTCATTTAATATTGTTTACTGTTACGCATTTGCTGCTATTTAAACGGAACTTGTGACATTTTACCACGAAATCAGTTAGATAATCTCTTGGATAATAATATTGGCTAAGATTAACTTTATTTAGAAACTCCAATTATTTAAACCTAGATCAAAATTTTGGGTCAAACAGTTTGGCGATGTCTGTGGGGTTTTCTCAGCCAATCTTTTAGTTTTCATTAGATCTGCAACTCACGTGACTTGTTAATCTAACAAACCACAAGGTTTATCTCTCTTCTCTGTGCATACAAAATTTTCATGGCAGGTTACCAAGGAAATGGGACTAGGGCAACATATAATATTCCCCTTAACCTCATGAACAACATCAACAAAGGCTATGACACCCAGGGCGAAGAAGTGAAGCCCACTGCCTCCCCCAGGCGAGAGAGGGCACCAACCCCTTTCTGCAGCACAACAAAACCAAATGGAAAAGGAGCCTCCACGTCCGCGAGAGAAGGGACACCACTCGCTATGAAAAATCTCCTTGAAGCATGGATAACTAATACCCTAGTCACCGTGCTCAGCAAACAAGCTCCATGCACAACTACAGAAATCACAAGAGTCCATGCAGCACAACAAGGAGATGAACAGGACGATCAACCAGACCCTCTGAGTTCAAATAAAACTCACAGTGTTACTGGAAATGCAGGTGACAACGTCCTTGTTGCCGTGCTGAAAAGAATGGAAGAAATGGAAAATAAACAAGGCGCTCAGAGACCAAATGAAAGGGCACTAAGAACGAGTAGACAAGATACTCGGCCCCCCAAAATTTCTGCCAAAAAGGGACGCCGGTAGGTTCATGAGGAAGCGACTCCATATGCCATGCCAAAGGCCTTCAAGAAGCTCCCATATCTCAGAATATACGATGGGACGACCGACCCCGAAGACCATGCGACTCACTACGTCCCCGCCATGAAAGGCAACTACCTCACAAAAGAGCAGGTGTCCTCCATTTTGCTGAAAATATTTGGTGAAACCCTCGCAGGAGGGGCGTTGACATGGTATTCACAGTTACCTTCCCACTCCATAAAAACATTAGAGGAGATGGCTGACAAGTTCGTGACGGCACACGTTAGGGCCAAGAAAGTTGAAGCAAGAGTAAATGACATCTTTACCATTAAGAAATCCCTAGGAAAGGGATAAAGGGACTTCCTCGCCCGATTCAACAGGATGAGGATGACGTTACCAAATGTTTCTGAAGGGATGGTCGTGGCAGCTTTCAGAATGGGTTGAGCAGAGAAGGTGACCAAAAATCTTATGAGCCGAATGATGAAGTATCTACCGGCTACTAGGAACGAGATCCATAATTCCAACTGTATCAAGGTCAAACCGGACGACGACGACCACGATGTAACCACTCGACGGCTCATTTCGATACAATCTGAGCCTAGGAAAGAATGCAGAGATAGTACGAGGAAAGACCACAAAGAGTTTCACGGATGGGCAAGGATAGAAACCAACCCTATATCAAGAAACCCGCCCCATCATTACTCTATGAATATGGCCCATCTAGGCCAAGATCAGGCACTCACACGAACAATCGAGTTATGCCACCCTTATTATCTGATCACAATTTTTGCGTATCACCTACAGAAGTGGTCTACGCTCTCAAGAAGCTCATAACAAAAGTCAAATGGTCGCCCAAGATGAGTTAGGACCCAAACACAAGAAAATGTGACGCCCTCTGCGAGTTCCACCAAGAACGAGGACACAAAACAGAAGATTACATCGCCCTGAGGATGGAGGTGGCAAACTTGTTGCAAGAGCATCTCAAAGAATTTCTAAGCGACGAAGGCAGGAACACCTTGGCAAGGGGTCGAGAACGCCTTGGCCTGCCAAAGCCCCCTTCACCAGCTCATACCATCAATATGATTATTGGCGGAATTGACCATACACCATTCAGTGGTATCAAATTCACCGCCACCCACAAGCTCAAGAGATCGATCACTCACGAACGGTATGACAGACTCGAAGAGACTACCATCTTCGATGAGTCAGATGCTGACGGTTTGACTTTCCCTCACAATGATGCTACTGATGTTAAACGAATCATGGCAGATAACGAAAGTGGAGTGTGCATCATCCATCCTCGGGTCCTCGTACATATGAGACTCGAGGACAAGATAGTGCCATGTTGCATCACACTAACCGGTTTTAACAATGCAGTTGAACGAACTTCGGGAGAAATCACACTCCCCGGTCTCACCGACAGAGTAAATCTAGAGACGACGTTCCATATCATGGACCATGAAACCGCATACAATTCTATCGTGGTACGACCATGGATACACCCCATGAGAGTCGTCCCCTCCAATTTGTACAAAGAGATCAAATTCCCAATACCTTGGGGAATATTAAGCATACGATGGGGAACGTACATCCCCGTAATGCTACCGAATCTCCATGGACAGTACGACAAAATCAACAAAAGAGAGGAAAGGAAAATGAATCGTAGCAGTCAGCAAGGTCAAGGTCACCGCAAGGCGATGCCGAGGAAGCCATTATGGATCAAGAAATAGTCGAAGTTGCCGAACCAACCATAGAGGACCTCGACCCCGTTCAACTAGATCAGAAGGACCACAACAAAAAGGCCTACATCGGTTGCAAACTTTGAAAACCAGGTAGATTTAGTCAATTCTTAATAACTAACACATATTTGTTCACCTTTAGTCACGCAGACATGCTAGGTATCCTTAAATATATCTCCACACACAAGCAAAATGCCAACTCTTTCTACCCCTGCTAAGGTAGGTCTGACAAAAGATCAACTGTGCCATCAATGAGGACATCAACCAAGAAGTAGATAAGTTATTAGCGAACGACTCCATCAGGGAGGCGAAGTACCCTAAATGGATAACCAACGTAGTGATGGTCAAAAAGAAAAATGGGAAATGGAGAATGTGCGTGGGCTTCAAAAACCTAAGCAAAGCATGACCAAAGGATTCATTCCTACTACCACACATCGACCAACTTATTGAAGCGACAGTCAGGCACGAGCTGTTAAGTTTCCTAGATGCCTATTCAGGTTACAACCAAATACTCAATTAGGAATAGGACCAAGAGAAAACCACGTTCAACACCCACAAGGAGTCTGTATTGTTATAGGGTCATGTTGTTTGGGTTAAAGAACGTAGGGTCCACATGTTAAAGGTTGGTCACAAAGATGTTCAAAGGTCAACTCGGCAAAATCATAGAAGTGTATATCGACGACATGCTGGTCAAGTCCGTAAAGGCAGAAGATCATATCGACCACCTAAGGGAAGTTTTCGATATACTAAGACAATACAATATGAAACTAAACCTCGAGGAATGCGTGTTCGGCATGGCCTCAGGAAAACTTTTGGGCTTCTTAGTATCGCATCGAGGAATTGAACTCAACCCAGATCAAATCAAGTATCGATGGGATACCTGAACTATTTACTACTAAGAAGCAAGTCCAAATATTGACTGGTCGGATTGTCGTCTTATCTAGATTTATCTCGCGGTCATCCGATAGATGTCACATGTTTTTCGACGTACTTAAAAAGGATAACAATATCGAATGGACACCTGAATGTGTACAAGAATCACATGAACTGAAGGCGTACTTGTCATCACCACACTTACTCTCAAAGCCCGAGATCGGGGAGAACATCCTCGTCTACCTTACCGTCTACGAAGTAGCAGTAAGTGCGGTCGTGGTTTGAGAAAATAAAGTTACAAAATCTCCTATTTATTATATCCTGTAACACTTGTCGACGCTGAGACGAGGTACCCACACCTCGAGAAGTTGTCCCTTGCCATGATCA
This sequence comes from Nicotiana undulata, assembly GCA_005239495.1. Classification (NCBI taxonomy): domain Eukaryota; kingdom Viridiplantae; phylum Streptophyta; class Magnoliopsida; order Solanales; family Solanaceae; genus Nicotiana; species Nicotiana undulata. Next base: position 40,289 of record ML276379.1, on the reverse strand, counting down.
TAGCCTCACGAAAGCTTAGACCTTATTTCCAGTGTTACCCTATCTTGGTTGTCACCACTTTTCCTTTAAGAAGAATATTACATAAACCCAAGCTGTCGGGGAGGCTGTCCAAATGGGTCATCGAGTTAAGTGAGCATGACATCACATATCAGCTTCGAACAATAATAAAGTCGCAAGTGTTCGCCGACTTTGTCGCAGAATTTACGACAAAGGTAATGCCCGAGGCTAGGGATGGGCGTCAACCGGTTATTATGAATGTAAGGTTCGGTTTATTGGTTTTCGATTTTGTAATATTAATAACCAAATAAAACCAAAGTATTTACGGTTCGGTGTGGTTTTTTCAAGGTTTCGTTCAGTTATTTTCGGTTTAGTTTTTCGGTTATTAACGGTTCAAGATTTTTATATCCGATATAGACTACGGATCTTTAGGAGGTCGTACACTTTATGTCCAGACACTGGATAATCATGCTCTTTCACCTGATGTTCAAGAAAGGCAGTGACCATTGTCCATTCTTTTCCAAGCCACAGTCGTTGCATAAAATTTTGGTCGAAATTGCTCAGATTCCATAGTAATGTACATAAGAGTAGATCTTTTACTTCTTAAGGAAAATAGCTTTAGTTAGTTCTTTTAGAGGCTGTATAATCTGTTCCATGAGGCTTTTGGTTGTACAGAAGAAATTAAGTTAGGTTTTCATGTTGCATATCCATTTTCATACTTAATTAGTTTCATTTTTTTCTTTTAAAGAATAAATGCATTTGATTATAGTTATCCAACTTGAAATTTTCTTCTATTATTAGTTGCTCTATTAACTCAGGTGAAAATGGCAATTGACACTAATTATCCTATTGGGTTACCAACATATGATTGACTATCATTGTAATCTTTTATATTAAGGATTAACAGTCTAAACCTTATTGTAATCTTTCAATAAAGGATTTAACGCGTTTAAAAATTTGCTCTCATGCATTAAATTTCGATTTTTCGGTTTAACCGAAATCCGAAAAACCAAAATCGGAAAACGCACCAAAAAACCAAAATTTAATAATTTAAAAACTGTGCACCGACCGAGTAACCGAAACCGAAAAACCGAAATTCACGGTTCGGCCATTTTTTTGGTTCGACCGGTATTATGCTCACTTAAAACTGATGCCGAGAAGGAAACCACTCAAGATGCTCTTCAAACACAGGACCTCTGGGTCCTATACATCAATGGCGCATCCAATGCTTCCGGGTCCGAAGTGGGACTCGTACTCGAGGTCCCTATAGGAGAAGTTATTCGCCAGTCTATAAGGTGTCTGGATATGACTAACAACGAGGCCGAGTACGAGGTCGTAATTGCATGGTTGAGACTAGCACCTAAATATTGAAAGTAGTTAAAACTCCATTGTGATTCTCAGCTCGTAGTCAACCAAGTTATAGGGGCTATCCAAATCAAAGAACAAAGGTTGCAAAAATATCAAACTACTGCCTAGTTTCGATGAATTCCAACTCGACCAAATCCCAAGAACTCAAAATATCGAAGCAGACGGCCTCGCCAAATTGGCCGCTGCCACCAATAGCGTAACGATCGGGGACAAGAGCGTAGTCCATCTCCTTAACTCGTCATTAGACCAAATTGAGGCAAAATCTGTAAGTTTAATGTGGGATTGGCACAATTCTATTATTTCATATTTGCAGGATAGCATCCTTCCAAACGACAAATAGGAAGGTATAAAGCTACAAATGCAAGCCGCTAGATACATCATCCTTCACAATGATTTATACAAAAGAACGCATGGCGCGCGGTCCCTTGACAAAATGTGTAGGCTCAAACCAAACCTAATGCGTTCTCGAGGAAGTACATGAAGGTTTTTGAAGGCGCTCATTCTGGTGATCGAGCACTCATCAAGTACCTCATACGGGTTTGGTACTAATGGCCCACCATGAATAAAGATGCCTCAGAATTGGTGTAGAGGTGCGAACAATGTCAAAAGTACGCCCCAATAATCTGCCAAACAGGCGAGCACCTCCACTGCGTCACTTCTCCATGGCCTTTCATTAAATGGGGAATGGACATCGTGGGACCACTTCTACTATGATGAGGTAACATAAAATTTCTTTTAGTTTTAACTGACCATTTCTCTAATTTGGGTGGAAGTAGGAGCATTCACCCAAGTGGTGAACAAGATGTAATATCCTTCATATGGAGAAAAGCCATCTGCTGATTCAGCCTACCCAAAGAGATAAGTTGCGACAACATGCCTCAGTTCACGAGAAGAAAAACCACATAGTTCTTCAAGAAATGGCACATTAAGAGGAGACTTTTAACTCCTTATAACCCAGCTGGAAACGGGTAAGCGGAATCCTCTAATAAGTCCATACTGAACGTCATGAAAAAGAAACTCGAAAAAGCTAAGGGATTGTGGCCGGAAATACTCCCAAAATTATTATGGGCGTATAAAACCACCCCGAAGATGAGCACAAGAGAGACACCTTATTCCTTAGTCAACGAAACAGAAGCAGTTATATCAGTCGAGGTCGGAAAACCCATCCTGAGATACTCTATGAAAACGGCACCGTCAATGACGAGAGTAAGAGGCAAGATCTCGACGAAGTCGATGAGTGAAGAGATATGACGTACATAAGGATGGTCGCCCAGAAACAACAAGTAGAGCATTACTACAATAAAAGGCAAGGGTTTGATCGCTCAAGATCGGGGACTACGTACTCAGACAAAACCCAAGCAAATAGAGACCTACGAGAAGGAAAGTTGGGAACCAACTGGGACGGGCCATACAAAATTATAGGCAAAGAAAACAAAGGTTCATTCCAACTAGAAACCATGGAAGGAAAACCCCTGCCAAACAATTAGAATATCAGCCAACTCAAGTACTTCAACTTCTAAAAAACAAGAAATGCCCTGTAAGTCGTACTCTATTTTCCTTCACTTAAGTTTTGTACCAATAGGATTTTCTCAAAGAGGTTTTTAACAAGGCGATGAATGGGACACTTCGAGTTGAAGTATACGAGAGCATACGGATTTTTCATTGACCGACTCCTCAAGATTCTCCAAGTCAAACAATGAAGGAACTAGATATACTGGGACTGAGACTAGGACTGGAACGTCAGCCAACACCCAAAACATGTAACTTTCTCCAAAAAGTGCCCAAGGGAAAAATTATTAATCAGAGCAACGACGTCAAAGTAATAGAAATTCACATTTAATGAAACCGCTCTCATGAACGGTTAAGTTTGACCAAGCTCGAACAACACCTACCGGACCTCAGCCACGACTTAATAAATGGTTAAGTTCAACCAAGATCGAACAACACCTATCGGCCCTTATCCATAACTTAATAAATTATTAAGTTCGACCAAGCTGAAAAAACACCTACCGGCCCTCGGCCACGACTTAATGAATGGTTAAGTTCGACCAAACTCGAACAACACCTACCAACCATCAGCCACAACTTAATGAATGGTTAAGTTCTATCAAGCTCGAACAACACCTACCGGCCCTCGGCCACGACTTAATAAATGGTTAAGTTCAAGCAAGATCGAACAACACCTATCGGCCCTTGGCCACAACTCAATGAAAGGAACGTTTGACTAGCTCGAAAAATACCTATTGAACCTTGACCACATCTCAACTAAGAGACACACTCGACTTGTTTAAACAAAGGGCCAATATAGGCCACGACTATTCGGCTCAAAGGCTACGGCCACCTAGAGGATAACAACAAAAGTAATAAAGAAGAAAAATATGCTAGTGCTAAAACATATAAGTACAAAAACAAAGCGTAGGAATAAAAAGGGTGCGTATAAAACAAAGTCAACTTTGATATTCAGACGAAGAGTTTTTACAAAAGCGCTCGAAGAAGCCAATAAAAAATATAAGAAGCTGAAAAAAAACTAGTGGTCATCAACATCCCAGCCTTCGACGCCCTCTCCATCCTCGCCTTGACCGTAAGTGGAGTCATACCAATCACCATCCTCGAGCTGGTCTACACCTTCCTACCTCTTCAGAGCATAATCAACACTAATTGCCTCTTCCACGACCCCCTCCTTTCGGGGAACATAATCACATTAGCACTAGCGACTTCTGGCTGAGGGGCCTCACAAGTAGCCACGACATCGTCCCCGATGTGTATTGTTGTTGTCTCTCGTATCAGGAGCTCGCCCTCAGTCATGTCGATGACAGAGGGAATTCATTCTACGTCCACATCCTTCCTCTTGCGGGGCCTTAGGTCCGTATCACCATGAGGAACCTCCTCATCCTCATCAACGAGGGAAAGTAGGGAAAGGGCGGGCGCGACAGCTGAAAATGAGGCAGAAGAAGAAAACGTGGAAACTTTTCTCCTCCTAAACGAGGGCACATGTGCCATGTCCCTTCTCGTGGCCCCTCATGACGGAACCTAGATAAAACAAAAGGGAAGAGAAAGGTAAACATGACAAACGTACACCAACATAAGTATGATATGATCTGAAAAAATGATATTAGCTATCGAGGGGAGAGCCGGTTTGAATTTCTGAAAGAAGCTCGGCAAATCACGAATCCCCGCCAAGCTGGGGAGGATCCATCTAATCTAGTCAACAAGATGTGCCACCAACTGAAGAGGTCTATTAGTGGTTGCAGAAAGAGAATAGTTATTCAACCAACCCGAAACAAACAAAACTTTTAAAAAAGAGGAAAAACAACAACACCAACACTTACGTGTGGGGTTCCAGGCCTCAGAGAAGCTGGTAACATCAGACACCACGGCCTTGGTCTTGACGAAGAAGTAGTCGAGCCAGAACTGTCTACTTCCTTTGTCATCCATCTTCACCACCAAGCACTTTCCTCCGTGGCGGCGAATATTCAGCATCGTTCCTCGATAAAAATGGGGTGCAAAAAGATGCACCAAGTGACGCACCATGAACTTGACTTCGGCTAGTTCAACGAACTTCGCCAACATATTGATCACCTTGAAAATGTAGGGGGTGAGTTTCACAAAACATAGTTATAGTGGAGACAAAACTCTTCTACTAGCGGAGGGAAGGGGAACGAGTAGCCGATAGTGAACGGATGGGCGTGGAGAGCGCAATACCCAAGACAATGGAGTTGTACCTCATCGTCACCGGCAGGAACTAACTCCACGTGGTCGGGAAGGCCAAACTTATTCTTAAGCTTATTTAAGCGCTCAGTCGTCATCGTGGATTGGAACTTTCCGGTCACCACTTCCGGTGGCTTTTGGAAGTCGGGTTTAGCGTCGGGGTATCGAGGTATAATCTCCTCCACAAAGGGGAAAGCTTCCTCCTCAGCGACGACAACAGTATCTTCCCCGCGAACGGGGAATACGACGGCCAAAGGGATGGAGTGGTCCTCCACACTGGTATTAGAGGAAAGGTTTGACATAGTTATGGAAATTAAGAAAAACACAGATAAGGAAATCGGAAATACATTGAAAGCTTATAAAGAAGGAGAAGGAATAATTCCAAAGGAGAAATAAAGAGTGTAAAAGTTTGAATTTTGATAAGGCCATCCCTATTTATAGAGTCCAAGGCACCAAAATCGAAACGGTTCATCATCATTGGCACTAGAATCGAAATGGAAGAGCCAATCAAAGATGGCGTGTGAATCAACACAATGCATCGGGAATCAACATCATCATGACGCATGATATCATAACGTCACTTCTCTTCTTGGACCAAATGGTTCCAAAAAATCACCCAGGAAATCCAGGGGTTTGAAACATGTGGTCCTTAAAGAGCCACATACCCCGCTCGTCACAACAATCACTGTCGCTGTTATCCGTTTAGCGAACTCGATCAAAGAGATGACTATGAACGATATTATCCGCTCATTGAACCCGCCAACAAATACCACCTCATCAAGTAGAGGGACTAACTGTATAGGATAAACATTATCCCAATTATATGTGGGCCGAATCAACATTAAGAGAGCCTTCGAAGGCTACCACGCGTCATCAATATATTCTCAACAAAGGACGAGGGCGAGGTCGAAGTGATCTGGTGAAGGACGAAGACGAGGTTGAGTTGATTCATCAGAGGAACGAGGACGAACACTCGCTTTACAAGGACATTAACGGATGGGATTAATGATAAGACTTTAAGGAGAATATTTTAGTAAATATTTCTCTGATTTGTACTATTAGGGTTTTTTGACTTTTTGTGGCTCATGTGCCCCTATAAATAGAAAAATATGTAGCTACAAAGGGGGATTGGACACTCATTTGTAAAGAACAATATATTGACATTCTCTAAATATTCGTGCTTTATTATATACATACAAAATATACATATTCTCCAGATCTTTGTCTAACTTTTCTCCCACGATCTAAGGAGAATCCGAATATTTAAAGGCTCATCAACTATTTCTATTTGTCAGGAGGAATCTCAGAATCTCACCTCTTTTCGATTACCTCATTTGCATTTATTTACGTGAATGCCATTATATATCATTTACTACTATTTAATGTTATTCTCTTTGTTCTTTAGGTCATAACATACTGTTTATTGTTACTCATTTGCTGCAATTTAAATAGAACTTGTTACATTTTCCACGAAATCAATTAAACAATCTCTTGGACAGTAATATTGGCTAATATTAATTTTATTCTATTAGAAACTCTAATTGTTTAAACCTAGATCTGAATTTTAAGTCAAACAACTGCTTTATTTTGGATTATTATTCCATAATCTGCCATGTATAAGTGTCACGACCCAAATTCCCAACCGTTGGGATCGTGATGGCGCCTAACATCATACTCGCTAGGCAAGCCAATGTTAGAATTTAGCTAACCGTTTTCCTTTACAATTAATTGAATATAAGTAAACAATTTAAAACAGGTGATCACAAATGCGGAATTAATAAATATTGCTTAACCATGAACTATTACTACCACCCAGAACTGGTATCACAATCCACGAACATCCAACGAATAACTACAAGTTTTGGTTTGAAAGGAAAGTACATCTGTCTCCAAAGAAAATAAAATAGAAATATAGAACATAGGATGGGACGCAAGGGCCTGCGGACGCCTGCATGACTACCTTGGGTCTCCTGGACGAATGTCTGCAACCGACTTCTCGATCAGCCACAATCAACTCCAAAATTTGCACAGAAGTGGAGTATCAGTACAACCGACTCCATGTACTGGTAAGTGCCGAGCCTAACCTCGACGAGGCTACGACGAGGTATTTATAATATAACCTGCATACAGTTTATAATAAAGCAAAAATGAAGTACATAAAAAATGGAACAGTAACTTGCAGTAAATAATTACGGAACACGGTTATCTTGCCAGTACTCAGCTATAACCAATCCTTAAGAGAGTTCCAATGTTACAGAATAAAATCACAGTAGAAGCAGAATACATAAACAACAAAATAATGTGGCGTGCATCCCGATCCCACCATATAATCAGTAACAACATGAATATTCACCCTTATTTCTCCTATTGCGGCGTGCAACCCGATCCCACCAGTCCACCCTTATTACTTCTCAATATCACCCTTATTCCTCATGTTGCGGCGTGCAACCCGATCCCACCAGTCCACCCTTATTACTTCTCAATATCACCCTTATTCCTCATGTTGCGGCGTGCAACCCGATCCCACCTGTCCACCCTTATTACTCCTTGTTGCAACGCGCAAACTGATCCCACCAAACAATCATTAGTCACCCAATAAGAACAAGTATTTCTAAATTTAGCTCAAAACCCTCCAACATTTATGCCTCAAACCAATGCAAATGGGAATCTAGACAATTATGAAACTTCATCAATTAATGCTACACAACGAGCCCAACAAAAATGTACCATGAAACACTGATAAACCAACTTAAACTAATAATGTTATACCATGAACTACAAACCAATTAATACCTTCAATAAAGATAACAACATCTAATAAGAAGCAATTAAACATGGAAGCACCAATAAACATGTAGCAGTTAAGGCAGGAAAACAACATATATTAGGACGGGGAAGGGAACATGCTAAACAGGTAATTTGGCAGCGCATAGGTACTCGTCACCTCACCTATACTCCATACACTTGAAATTTCACATAGCAATTAAGTCGGGGATTCCTAATCCCTCAATTCGAAGTTAGACCAAACACTTACCTCAGTACGACAGCCAACTCAACGCTCAATTATCGATTTTTCTCTATTTTCCACCTCTGAACCACTCGTATCTAGTCAATATTAACTTAATAAAATCAATTATCGCTAAAGAAACAAATCCAATGCATAATTATAAGTTTCCCAACATTTTTCCCAAAAAGCCAAAAACCGACCCCGGGCCCGCTTGGTTAAAACCCGAAGTTCGGACAAAAATCCGATTACCAATTCACCCCTGAGCCCGGATATACAATTGGTTTTGGAATCCGACCTCAATTTGAAGTCTTAATCCCCAAATTTCGAAATTCCCAAGTTCTACCCAAAAATCCCTAAATTCCACCATGAAACCTCTAGATTCTAGGATGAAATCTTGTAAAAAGAGGTAAAAGATTGAAAGAAATAAGTTAAGAATCATTTACCTATGATTTGGGGAAGAAATAACCTTTGAAAAATCGCCTCTTGATGTTTAGGTTTTGAAAAATGGGAGAATGAATGAAAAATCCCGTCTAAGTCCAAAGTTATCAGCTGCAAATGTCGCATTTACGACCTGAATTTGCAAAGCTTGCAAATGCGAGAAATACTTCGCAAATGCGAACACCTAACATCTCTGCTGCCTTCGCAAATGAGGACAATTGTTCACAAATGCGGACATCACTGGACCGCAAATACGACCCATTTCTTCGCAAATGCGAAGAATTCCCTTCCCCAGTTCCCATCGCAAATGTGAGACTATCATCGCAAATGTATTTGCTGGCCTTCCGCAAATGCGACCATATTGTCGCAAATGCGAACCTAGGTTGATCTAGGCATATTTCGCAAATGCGAACCTGACAGTTCCTAGAAAATGCAGACACCAGCAAAATTGTAAGTCTAACTCACTGCGTAGCCTACCCGAAACTCACCCGAGCCCTTGGGGCTCCCAACCAAACATGCACGCAAGTCTACAAACATCATACGAACTTGCTCGTGCGATCAATTCACAAAAATAACACCTAAAACTACGGATTTAGCACCAAATTGCATGAAATTTTCAAGATAGTTTGAAAACTTCTATTTTCTCAACCCAAGGTTCGAATCACGTCAAATAAACTCCATTTTCATCAAATTTCACAGACATGACTTAAATATCATATTAAACCTGTACCAGGCTCCGGAACCAAAATACGGGCCCGATACCAACGAGATCAAACATTAATCAATTTCTTTAATTCGAAAGATTTTCAGTCTTACAATTTTCATTAAAAACTCATTTTTCGGGCTTGGGACCTCGGAATTCAATTCCGGGCATACTCCCAGGTCCCATATTTTATTACGGATCCACCGGGACCGTCGGAACACGGGTCCGGATTCGTTTACTAAAAACGTTGACCAAAGTCAACTAAAATCAATTTTTAAAGGCTAAAATTATTTTTTTCTCAAATTTTCACATAAAGGCTTTTGAAGCTAACGAGCATGAAGGTGACCCCTTGGGTCATCACAAAAAGTTATCCTAGTACTATTTTAATTTGGGTATAATTAGTAACCATACAAGGAATAAGTTGGTATATATATATATATATATACCCTCTGTCTCAATTTATGTGAACCCATTTGACGGGGCACAGAGTTTAAGCTAGCGTTTGGCCATAGATTCCCAAATTTGTTTTGAAAAAAACTGTTTTGGGTGAAGTTTGACTTGAAGATGAAAATGTGTTTAGACATACGTTTTCAAAACATATTTCTCAAATTTATTTTGAAAAAACATGTGTATTGTGATGGATTTGATCCAAAACCATAGCTGGTTTTGGGATTTAGGCGCCAAAATATAGGCAAAGTTTATGACCAAATAAAACCAAATTTATTTTTGGAATTGTGGTCAAACGGGTCCTTAGGTATATTTGGATATTTTCCCCCTCTATTTTTGGGGAGATGGAGCAGTAAATAGAGCGAGTGGCTATGAAGTCAGCTCCGTTAATCCAAAGTAGGACAACTACTATTACTATATGAAGGGAATAGAGGTGCGTGGGTTGTAAGAAGTTGAAGAATGAGAAGAAAGAAAGGGGCTAAGAGTGGGGAGCAATGACAGGTACGAGGGTGTACAATAAAGTCATAATTTTTGTGTTCTGATATGGCTCCTCTCAGTCACCACTCACCATTCAGCTATACGGAAAAGTTTCCCCACTTCCACACACATCTAACAACTCCTTTTTTAGTACTACTACTATTACTATTTTTACTTTTTACTTTTTAATAATAGGAAAGTCTCTCTTTTTTCAATACTTTTGGTAGATTGTGTTTGGATAAAATATTTGTGAATTTAGAGCTATTGTAGATATAATCTTCCTTTTGAAATTTATATGATATTTAAAAATTTGTCCCAAATGTTTGTTATTATTTCAGTAATAATATCATAAGATATTTAATTTATGACAGTTTTTTCCGTTAAAATATTTGTTCACCTATACCTTTAATTTGTGTTGTATTAAAACAAAGATGCCGAAGAATCATCTTTTCATCAAGTTACCAAAAAAAGAAAGTTAGGAAGTGATTTATTATTACGGTATTACTAATAGAGGAAAGTGAAATTAGTAGCAACTCTGTTTGGCCATATATGGAATTTAGAAGGGATTTTGGCTATAAAAGGAATCTGATTCACGAGTCCAAAGGGCAAGCAAAAAGGAAACAAAACCTAATAATAAGAAGAAGAAAAGAAAAAGGGAGGAGCTCTCATCTCTCTTTTAGTGATCTTCATTATTCTCTCTCCATATATGATTGGTCAAAAAACTGTTGTGTATTTTCAGAAGAGCTGCACTCTAACCAAAACCTTAATTATACTACTACTATCATAGTAAAGGTAATAACTTCAAGATCCCTTCTTTCCTCTCTCATTTTTACTTTTCAGCTTTTTGGGTTCTAAATCTATCCATCATCATCTTTTTCTTCTTTGATTTGAGCTCCCTTCTTCTTGTTATATCTTACTTTCTGATTTTGTGATAGATCATCTGGATCTCCTCTATTTTCCTTTTTCTTGGAATTTCAGGTTCTTTCCCTTATCTGTTTAATTCTAGGGTTAATGGATTCTCTTTAGTTGTCTATTTTTTCTATAAATGGTTGGTTCCCAAGTTCTTTTGTTTTAACTTCTTGTCCATGATAAGAGGTACAAACATTCTGAATATTTCCTCTATATATTTTAATATATAAAATTTTAAAAAAATATTCTTGTGTCCAATGTGTAGTCCATTTTGGAGAATGATTAGCTAGGTTTTCTTAGATTAATATATACACCTACTTCTTTCATCTCTGACTTTGTGCCTTAACGATAATGATATGGTCAGGTGAAAATGGTGAGACAAAAGATTCAGATCAAGAAGATTGACAACTTGACAGCAAGGCAGGTGACTTTCTCAAAGAGAAGAAGAGGGCTTTTCAAGAAAGCTCAGGAGCTCTCCACTCTTTGTGATGCTGATATTGGCCTCATCGTTTTCTCTGCTACTGGAAAACTTTTTGAATATTCAAGCTCCAGGTATATCTTTTTTTCATTTACTTTTAATTACTTGTTACGCTACATTTTCTGATGAGTACGTCATCCAATTAGAATATACATAAGAATTAACAATGAACTATACTTCAAACAAATGGTACTTACCAGTGAACTACCTCGCCAGTACTTGGTTCGTTCATTAATTGATGAAAAGATGTTATTTTTGGAGTTTAAAAAAGCCCATGATTTGCGTGTCAGATATCCATCCATCTTGTCCAACAAAATCTCTTACTTTTCTTGTAGTATTAAGATTGATAATTCCATATTTGATGTTAACATATTTTGCTTCTTTTTGTAATTGATAAGCAGTACAACTTGTGACTGGAAATAATTCCAGGTTATTAAAGTTTCTCATTACAGTTGACTGTCCTACAATTAAGCTAAAGTTTTATACACGTCCATATAAAATTAAAACATGTGATCATTTGTAGGATTTTCATTCTTTAGTAAGATGTACTATGTGCGTACAACATACATACTTTTGCTACTACTTACCCCAGGGCCCAGCACAGGTAGTCCTCCCTAATTAATTTTTGTGTTTTCCTGGATTGATTATATGAAATTGACTATCAATTAATACTTTTTGCTTTCCTTATATTTAGTTTTGAGGGGTTGCATATTGGAATTTGGAAGTATACCTTTCGTGCAAAATTAAAGTAACACTGTTGTCGTTAATGTATCAGATAACCTAAGATTCTTCTATACGATAATCTATGTGTACACACAGTGTTAATCTTTAACATTAATTGCAGTGTCATTGTATGTAAATAGAAAGATAATTAGTTGTGATATTATAAAGCTATTAACAATTCAATGATTCATGTATTAATTAAGCCGCTAAACATGAAACTTGAAAAGTATCCAGATTAAGGAGAAAAGAAAAGACAAAGATAGTAAAATACTTCAGATCTAGGCGAGGTAAACTGTTAGGAAGAGGTGGGTGGGTTGACAAAGAGTTGGCTTATATGCGTTCAGAATTGCTCTTCTTTTGATTAATTGTCAGTGATTTTCATTTAGATGCGTTCAGAATTGGCAAACGTGCCACTTGGAGCTAATTATATAGTTACCACTCCCTAGCAAGAAATTTAAGGGCAGTTATTGTTAGGATTTTGCCCTGAATTTCTAATTTATTAATACTCTCTTTCTTGAAGGAATGGAAAAAGACTCCTAAAATGATTAAATCTCCTTAATATGTCTTATCCTTTTCTTGGAAGACAAGTTTTGCACATCTATAAATAAGGATTTCTACTCTCACAAGAGCACAAGAATATCCAAAATGTCGTCATTAAAGAGTTTTGTTTAGGGGTAGACTTTTCTCTCGATAGTTTTTCTTCTTTTATGACAGTTTAATCATATGTAGATCAATTGATCAAACCATTATAAACTATTATGCTTAGTTTAGTATATTTTTTCTTTTGTCGTCATGATTTATCGTCCACCAGGCTTTGTATTGTTAGTTTTCGCATGCACCATGTTATTTCAATACCAACAGTTATCCCCTCCATAGTTGAGTGCTAGATGGAACCATCATCCAAATAATTTTATTTGGAATCTATGTTACTCAGGACTTTCAAGAAATATTGTCGCAGGTGTGTCGGGTCCTCCAAAGCCGGATCTTCCAAAAATAACTTATTTTGTGGAAGATCCGTCTCGGATACCGTGACATTTTGGAGAGTTCGCAAAATATAGTTTGGAATCCCTGAATAAATCTCTCCATTTAAAGAAGAATGCCTTTTTTACTATTTAGGGAGTCAAACAAGATTTTTTTGACCATGCTTTTGCAAATAGTTTTAAAATATTTTGAATTGTTAACTATTGGAACTTATAATACTTTTTACGTAGTTTCTAAATATGTAAATTTTAATTCAAAAAACTTAAAGAATATATGTCCGATTTCACATCAAAAGTGAATCAATTTAATTTGAACCTCGTATTCCAAAATGGTTCAAACAAATTGAAATAAAAGGAGTATATCATAATAGATTTTCTATATTTTTTTCTTCAAAGTATCAACTTAAGCTTACCATAAACGGTTATGTAGTTTACAAAATAGGTATTGTTTAACTCATCATAGCTTGTTATTTATGTTCTTCTTCAAACTATCAATTTATGCTTACCATAGACGATTACATGTAATTGACTTTCAAGTCACCTAATAATAATGAAAAGTTATTTTTTTTACATGATTAATGTACATAAGTTATACACAAATAAGTATACTCTATATCCACATTCCACATAACATAATAAATTATAGCTAGTTTCCCTTTTAATATAGTATAGATAATGTTGATTGTGTGAAGATTAGGTTTCTATTTTGTGGAGTATTTGGTATTGAGTTGGTTTTTATTTGAGAAAAATCAAAAAGTTGAGGAATGAATGTAACTAAAATGAAGTAAAGTAAACTAAGAATTAAGTCTCAAGACACAAATGATGGTTAAAAGATATAAATAAGTTGATTAATCTAGTTGAATCTAGACTCTTGATCACGCTCAACTGTGTCTATTAAAAGACTATACGGGTGTTGCAAATATAATATGGGGTATTATGCCCAGAGTCGATCCCACAGGGACTTAACGTATCAAAAGAAGTTTGTAAAATACTAAATTCTTATTAGTCAACCTCCTCAAACTTTATGAATAACAGTTGGTATTGTGATTATTACTACAGCTGATTGAAGCTAATAAATTAAAAGTTACTAACAAGCAGTTGTAAGCAATTGGAATAAAAGTCTAAGGCAATGGTTTCCCTCGATGGTTCTTTCCCTAATTGTATGTTTCTATAGCTTTGATTTGGTTGTCTCTATCAATCATGAACTCTCCAGTTATCTTAAATCTTTCTCAAGCATTTATGACAATTTACTAGACGCACTCTCTCGAGCTACGCTAGCTATATTTGCGTTACGGTTCACTTTAGATTGCACCCGAGGTATATTATCTCTAACCCAACCTCTAAACCCTCGGTTATGACTTTCGTCTATACTCCGAGAGTAGTGTTGTTCAACAACTACCTAAATATGCACTATTTCTCAAGCAGATACATAATAAATAGGGACAGCAAATTGATGGCCTTTCAATCAACTACAACATGAACATAGTTGAACAAAGAGAGATTAACAACCCAATCACAACTATATTAATATAACAACGAGTTCATCCCCAACGGGTTCCACCAAAACCTCAGATTAAAAGATTTAGCTACTCATAACAATGATAAAAACTACAAGATAATTCATCATCAATGGTAAAAATTAAGAGAAGGAGATGTGGATTGAGGCCCAAATTGCCTCCTTGCCTCTTGCCCTTGCTTTTTCTTGTTCTTGCTCTCAAATAACCTATATTCTCCACCTTGGACGAGTTGAACCTTTTATATCTTTTGGTGGAATGGCCTCCTTTTTTCCAAACTTACCCTTCTTTTTTATGTTCCACGGACCTGGACTAGTGCGGGCGCGCTAATGCCGCGCTAATGCCCGCGCTAGTGAGGTTACATACTGCCTTCGCGAATTCCAGCCTTTAAATCACCCCCAAGTACTCCATAGTCTATTCTACTCCAATTGCTGCCCGAATTACCATCATAAGTTGCCGTTACGTTCTTGCACTCTTGTAAAACACAAACATCATCATTAAGGCCAACTTTATCATCGTTTTAACAACTTACAACAATAAAGCATCATTAAGTTAGAGAGTAACATACGCCAATTTATACAATTTTAGCCTATTATCAACACCCCACACTTAAATCATTGCTAGTCCTCGAGCAATCCGCTACGTCGTGTATAGACAAGGTTTAGCGATTCTCGTAACCCAGAATACCAAGAATATTTAACATAGACTAAGCGCTAAAGCGTAACATCTTCACCTCAAGATTTGACTCACAAGTATCGCGCATGATTCACAGCTCACCCGCTTACTCTGACATAGAGGTCACTCACATTACCTTTCCTTCATGAATCAAATGCCCTCACGCAACAAAAGAGAGTAGTTCCACACAATAAAATTTAAGAACACATAGGAACTTAAGATAGAAAGAATTCACTCACTCTCAGAAATAACATTCATGTGCCACAAAAGATGCTCCATAGGCTTGCCCGTAGTGTACTACTCTACTAATCGAGTTCATTCAGTCTAGGATCAAGTAGGACTTTATTTGGTTGTAATGTAGGCTGCGGTACAGGTAGGATATATTTAGATATAAGAGTGACTACACCTCCCTAAGCACTTTAATACATAGACCTTAACATTCAAACTCCATACTTATGTTAAACCAAACTCCGCCTTCACATCAATATATATTACCCCATACTTCTTTAAGCACAATTACATCAAGAGTCACCACTTATCAAGGCACAACAATACAACTATTTTTTTCTTCCACTTTTTTTTTTTCTTTTTTTTTTCCAAGTGACTCTTACTTTTTCAAAATAGTGCACCTTTCTCTTTATTTCATTAGTTCCACTCAAAAGCCAAACCAACCACCCCACACTTTAACTTTTACATAATTCAGTGCTTATTGGAGGTGAAAAGGTTCAAATAGATAGTCCGTTCAACAATCGGGTAAGGCTTGTAATGTGGTTTCTAAAGAAATAGGATTATAGGCTCAACAGGGTTAACTATGATACGTAACAATTAGGCGGGTAAACTATACATACTGGCTCAACAAAGAAACGCCTATATCACTTCCAAGACTGAACTAAACTACTATTTCGCTTTGCAAACACACGGGGCAAGTTTTAGGCATCAAATGCAATGCACACAATAACAGTCAAACCTCACACACACATGGCACATAACTCACTTGGGATTGGATTCATAGACACTCTAGTCAAAGCAGTTAAGCAACTTTAAAATCATGCAATTTAAGGTACTTATACAAGAGCAAAAAACGGAGCCTAGGCGTCACAACCAAAGTACTCACTATTTTCAAGGTATAACAAGGTCAGGGGTTATTGCTTCAATTTAAACACGACACCATATTTCCTATTCCTAAAAAAAAAAAAAACTAACTACACCCGGTTCAAACGAAACCCTTGGAAAAGAACCGCGGTACAAAGAAAAACCAATGGGGAGTTACTACACTACCTACCAATGAAAAAAATTAAAACACAAAAATAAAAAATCTTTTTGGTATTTTCTTCTGACTAACATCCCTAAAGAAAGCTGCCCAGAAAATCCGTCGTTGGGAAAAATCCACTGTTTTTTTTTATTTGTTTTTATTTTTAACAACCACCACTTAGACCCTCAAAAATCCCTGGCAAGGGATTCATCGTCGGGCCAAATGATGGGGGTATAATTACTGGTATCTAAAAAGCAACTGTAGAAAATATTCACAAACTACAACTATATAATGCTAAACTTAACAACATATAGGGAATCCACCCCCCATCCCACACTTAGGATGAGGACATGTCCTCCTGGCCAAATAAAATAGAGTAAAGGAAAAAAGGGGACTTCCCTGACAGCTCAATCCTGATCGGAGACGGAGGCGACGTCGACATTGCACGCCCGACCCAAGGCACGGAGCCAGCCAATTATTCTTTTCTCTGATTTCCGCTTCTGAGTGGCCATCGCATCAACTCTTGTGCCCAAGTCAGCTACGGAGGTTCTCAACCCCGCTACATCATGCTCCAAGCGGTTTATCCGCTGTTCCCGACCGGTATCAGATGGGCCAGCAACGTCCGTGGCCGGTGACGGCTCAGGCTGCTCATCCGTAAGATCCACGTCAACATCTACCTGGTGATGCACCTCCACCTCCTCAACCTCGTCACTATCATCAGAGTCCTACCCGGTCAACTCCTCAGGTGCTACTGTTTCCCTTCCAATTTTGACCCTCTCGGCCGTGAAAGGATGCGGTGTAGGGACTTGCCCGTCCATAGCCAGGTTATGCGGCACATTCGCCTGGAGGCACAATCGGGTGACCAAGGACGGGTAGTATAAACCGTATCGTGGAACCTTAACACGCTGGAACATCTCATCATGGATCACTTTGGCCACGTCGAATGGAACATTGTTCATGAAGCACCAAATCAAGCACCTACGGGGGATGTTGACCTCTGACAGATTTTTGGATGGTAGGAGGCGGGTGTTTATAAAGTACAACCAGCACTTTGCTTCAAACTTGAGGGCAGAGGAGTGGAATTTGTTTCCATATTTGTACCACTGTAGAGTGGCCCCAGGTTGGCAGATCACCCCAACGAATTGAGTCCAAGGAGTATGCCTACTCCTGTATACTTTATACCCATCTTCGTACCCGTTAGCTGGTGGAGGTAGCCTGTACAGAATCTTGATGGTTTCCAAAGAGGCATCGACTGGTCTTCTGCGTACTGTCACAACATGGTTCTAATGTTCCGGCAGGTTCGCATAGAATTCCCGTACGAGCATAATATTCGCAGCAGCAGGCTCCTCCAAAAATATATGGAGGCCTCGGCGTCTCAGCTCAGTGGGTATAGTGGGGCAATTTATCTCTAGTGCCCTGGGGTCCATAGCTTGCTCCGGCACAATGGTCTTAGCCTCTTTTTGATTGAAACGGTCTTGGGCCTTTGCAGACACGAACTTTTGATTGTTGTAAGGCCTGGAATCTACGGATTTTCGAGGTCGCCCCTCGGTGTTAGTTGGCGCTGGGGGTTGGAGGAGGTTTCTATTGCCTGACGCTTACGAGTAGGCATGATACCTGTAAATAGTCCAACATTAGCCCAATACAATGTGGTGGCCCAACCATGGCTACTCAGACTTCACCACAGATTTGGTCACAATGCGTCCTCCCAAGAGGCATTTTGACAAACACGTGGGAGGCATTGGTCGAATAAATGCCTAAGAGCATTACCAACCCGCAAGAATCACCACTCATATGAACCCAATGAGCATAGTATCCTATAAGTGCACCCATCAGCCCCTACACAGCCATTGCCAATTATTTCTACACAACAGAGGGGCTTAATCTCTATTTTTACAGCCCAAGAAAAGCAAAGAAATTTTTTTTACAGAAAATAAAATTACAACAAAAAGTAAAAGGGGAGAAAAGAATACATACCAGTAGAGAGGGTGAGAGAGGGAAAGTAATGTGTGAGAGAGGTCTTGAGAGTGGGGGAGGTGCAAAGATAACAGCTTGCTAAGGGTTGAGGGAGAAGGGAAAGTGAAGTGAAGTAGAAGGAGGGGAAGGGTTTAGGATAGTGGACTAGCGCGGGCACGCTAATGCCGCGCTAATGCCCGCTCTAGTGAGGTTACATACTGCCTCCGCGAATTCCAGCCTTTAAATCACCCCCAAGTACTCCATAGTCTATTCTACTCCAATTGCTGCCCGAATTACCATCATAAGTTGCCGTTACGTTCTTGCACTCTTGTAAAACACAAACATCATCATTAAGGCCAACTTTATCATCGTTTTAACAACTTACAGCAGTAAAGCATCATTAAGTTAGAGAGTAACATACACCAATTTATACAATTTTAGCCTATTATCAACACCCCACACTTAAATCATTGCTAGTCCTCGAGCAATCCGCTACGTCGTGTATAGACAAGGTTTAGCGATTCTCGTAACCCAGAATACCAAGAATATTTAACATAGACTAAGCGCTAAAGCGTAACATCTTCACCTCAAGATTTGACTCACAAGTATCGCGCATGATTCACAGCTCACCCGCTTACTCTGACATAGAGGTCACTGACATTACCTTTCCTTCATGAATCAAATGCCCTCACACAACAAAAGAGAGTAGTTCCACACAATAAAATTTAAGAACACATAGGAACTTAAGATAGAAAGAATTCACTCACTCTCAGAAATAACATTCATGTGCCACAAAAGATGCTCCATAGGCTTGCCCGTAGTGTACTACTCTACTAATCGAGTTCATTCAGTCTAGGAGCAAGTAGGACTTTATTTGGTTGTAATGTAGGCTGCGGGAAAGGTAGGATATATTTAGATATAAGAGTGACTACACCTCCCTAAGCACTTTAATACATAGACCTTAACATTCAAACTCCATACTTATGTTAAACCAAACTCCGCCTTCACATCAATATATATTACCCCATACTTCTTTAAGCACAATTACATCAAGAGTCACCACTTATCAAAGCACAACAATACAACTCTTTTTTTCTTCCCTTTTTTTTTTCTTTTTTTTTCAAGTGACTCTTACTTTTTCAAAACAGTGCACCTTTCTCTTTATTTTATTAGTTCCACTCAAAAGCCAAACCAACCACCCCACACTTTAACTTTTACATAATTCATGATAATTCAGTGCTTATTGGAGGTGAAAAGGTTCAAATAGATAGTCCGTTCAACAATTGGGTAAGGCTTGTAATGTGGTTGCCAAAGAAATAGGATTACAGGCTCAACGGGGTTAACTATGATACGTAATAATTAGGCGGGTAAACTATACATACTGGCTCAACAAAGAAACGCCTATATCACTTCCAAGACTGAACTAAACTACTATTTCGCTTTGCAAACACACGGGGCAAGTTCTAGGCACCAAATGCATTGCACACAATAACAGTCAAACCTCACACACACATGGCACATAACTCACTTGGGATTGGATTCATAGACACTCTAGTCAAAGCAGTTAAGCAACTTTAAAATCATGCAATTTAAGGTACTTATACAAGAGTAAAAAACGGAGCCTAGGCGTCACAACCAAAGTACTCACTATTCTCAAGGTATAACAAGGTCAGAAGTTATTGCTTCAATTTAAACACGACACCATATTTCCTATTCCTAAAAAAAAAAAACTAACTACACCCGGTTCAAACGAAACCCTTGGAAAAGAACCGCGGTACAAAGAAAAACCAATGGGGAGTTACTACACTACCTACCAATGAAAAAAATTAAAACACAAAAATAAAAAATCTTCTTGGTATTTTCTTCGGACTAACATCCCTAAAGAAAGCTGCCCAGAAAATCCGTCGATGGGAAGAATCCACTGCTTTTTTTTTTTTTTTTTTTTTTTAA
>ML276379.1:7645-19466 GCA_005239495.1 Nicotiana undulata | reverse complement strand
CTTTTTTTTTTTTTTTTTTTTTTTTTTAACAACC
This sequence comes from Nicotiana undulata, assembly GCA_005239495.1. Taxonomy (NCBI): domain Eukaryota; kingdom Viridiplantae; phylum Streptophyta; class Magnoliopsida; order Solanales; family Solanaceae; genus Nicotiana; species Nicotiana undulata. Next base: position 19,432 of record ML276379.1, on the reverse strand, counting down.
ACCACTTAGACCCTCAAAAACCCCTGGCAAGGGATTCATCGTCGGGCCAAATGATGGGGTATAATTACTGGTATCTAAAAAGTAACTGTAGAAAATATTCACAAACTACAACTATAGCATGCTAAACTTAACAACATACAACATATAGGGAATCCACCCCCCACCCCACACTTAGGATGAGGACATGTCCTCCTGGCCAAATAAAATAGAGTAAAGGAAAAAAGGGGACTTCCCTGACAGCTCAATCCTGATCGGAGACGGAGGCGACGTCGACATTGCACGCCCGACCCAAAGTACGGAGCCAACCAATTATTCTTTTTTCCTACAAGATAATTCATCATCAATGGTAAAAATTAAGAGAAAGAGATGTGGATTGAGGCCCAAATTGCCTCCTTGCCTCTTGCCCTTGCTTTTTCTTGTTCTTGCTCTCAAATAACCTATATTCTCCACCTTGGATGAGTTGAACCTTTATATCTTTTGGTGGAATGGTCTCCTTTTTTCCTAACTTACCCTCCTTTTTTATGTTCCACGGACCTGGACTAGCGCGGGCACGCTGCCTCCGCGCTAGTGGAGTTACACACTGCCTCCGAAGGGCTGGACTAGCGCGGGCGCGCTAATGCCGCGCTAATGCCCGCGCTAGTGAGGTTACATACTGCCTCCGCGAATTCCAGCCTTTAAATCACCCCTAAGTACTCCATAGTCTATTCTACTCCAATTGCTGCCCGAATTACCATCATAAGTTGTCGTTACGTTCTTGCACTCCTGTAAAACACATACATCATCATTAAGGCCAACTTTATCATCATTTTAACAACTTACAGCAGTAAAGCATCATTAAGTTAGAGTGTAACATACGCCAATTTATACAATTTTAGCCTATTATCAACTCTACCTGTGAATATTACTAACCTATTGTGTTCAATTTTCTTCCATCCTCGATTACATTAAATTGTTATAACTAGAATTGGCAAAATGATTAAAAGAAAATAGTTATCCACCCATATTATCCATAAAAAAATGGGTTGGATAATGAACCATTTAAAAACGGGTCGAATATGGATAAAGAACCATATTATCCACTTAGAAAATGACTAACCGATGGATAACTAATGAGTTTAACTTTTACATTTGTAAATTCTCAAATTGGAGTTCCTCAAGTTTGAGAGACTAAAAATTCTCTCATAAGTGATCATATTTAAGAAGACATGGGTAATATGGATATCCATATTATCCACCGGATAAACCCGTATTTTATCCATCTCAAATACGGGTCGGGTCGGATATTTTATCCGTTTTTTCTCTTCACATTACCCGTTTTGACCCGCTCATATCCGACGCCCATTTGCCACCCCTAGTTACAACTTACAACCTTCTTAACTAGAAGTACTTCTTTGATTATAACATTATAGGCGCCTCTCTCGATTACCCTCAACTACTATTTCTAACCTTCATCACTTAGTGTATCTCTTTTAAATACAAATAGCCAAGTTATTTTTAGGGGAGTCAAACAAGGTTATCTTTGACCGTATTTTTTGCAAATATTTTTTAAATGTTTGAATTGTTAAATATTAGGACTTAAAGGGCTTTTTATGCGGTTTCTTAATATATAAATATTAATCTAAAAAACTTAAAGAATTTATGTCCGAGTCCACAACGAAAATTAGTCAATTTGACCCTCGTACTCGTACTCCCAAAAGGTTGAAATAAATTGAAATAGAGGGAGTATAAAAAAAATATTGTTAATGAGTTTTATTTGCCTTTTATTTATACACAAAAGGTACTAAAAGATTTACATAATCATGTCACTTACAAATTAGTTGATCCAGTGAGTTGCGAATATTGGATATTGTTATAACCAAATTAGAAAACTTGAATATGATGTTTTTAGCTAAACTAGTACTTTTTGCTAGTTTTTCTCATTCACTTTTCAAGCAGTCGTAGGTACTAGATTTTTAAATGTCTATTTTCCGTAGTGATCACACTCTCCATCGTTACTAATCTAAACATCGGCATAAATACTTCAATTCCTATAGTAGGTTTTTGAGAGTCGAATCTAATTATTCGAGTATATGTGATTTTAGAAGTTGATTGTCTATTATTGTCATGAACAGTATGATGCAACTGATTGAGAAGCACAAGGTGCACTCAGAGAGGGATTTGGATAGTCCAGACCAACTGCAGTCTTTTAACCTTCAGGTACTCTGATATTATTTAATGACAATTATCTTGTGTACTTACTGAAGAATATGCCTTGTGGTTTTTCGTGTGGCTAGCATAAACCTAAGCCTTCATTTTTTGTTGTTGCCAAGGATTATACGAGCTATTACAAACTAGGAATTACATACTGTTTACTACTGCTGGGGACTTGTCTAGCAAAAATATTTCCATTGGGGGTCGTTTGGTTGGGAACAAGTTATATCAAAATTAGTTATCCCACCCTCCTATAGGAATAAACTCGTCTTAAATTTAATCTATGGATTAATTATCTCTTATCCTTCGTGGCTCGTACCAAACGAGCCGCAAGAGTCTTGTCGATTAACTTGAGATATAGATTCAAAATGTGATCAGAAGAGTTTTTTCTTTTTTAAAAAAATAAATAAATTAATCCATCCAACCGAGCTTTCGCTCCTCGTTCGTGTAGGTGGACGGGTTAATATGTGACCATGAAACTTATACAAAAGGCAAGCCTTGTTGATCTTAATTTCAATCTAGCTTACTAAAAAGAAGTAAACATTTCATTTTCCAGAGCGAGAAGAAAAACTATGGAATGCTTAGTAGGGAATTTGCCGAGAAGAACCGGGAGTTGAGGTAATTATTAGATTTATTCCTGAGTAATTCAAAATTTAATGTGCTTTCTATTGAAAATGTAAAGTATTTTCTGAAAAGATTATCTGATTATTGTTGGACACACTGTTCGTTAATGAAGAGATGTATTCGGACTTTATAGAAGGTTGGGTTATATGTTTCACTCTCTATGAATATATCCTATCTTACCACCAAGATAATCGAATTTATAAAATCCTGAAATTCTCTTCTTTTAGCTCTTCATCTTTCTTTTTTTCTTTTGGAAAATAAATTTTTTATTAACCAACTGGAAGTAACAATTAAAAAAAAAAACTGCAGTACTACATTACAATTTTAGCACAACATAACTTTCTCTCCTTAACTACAGTCCCTGGCTAAACACTAAATAGGATAAAGATTCAGGGTTTAATTTGCAACTTCTTCGCTATCTTAGGTTTTGACTGGCCCCGATAGAAGATCTTCTGAACAATAGTTTTGATGATATGCTCAGTACTCCTGATTTTCCCGTGGAAAATTCTCAGATTTTTTTCTTTCCAAAGATGATACACAGTGCCAGTTATAGCCATTCTGAGTATATGATCACTGGGAGTTTTTCCTTTGCAATTCGTCATCATCCACTGCAGTTTTTCTTGCCATCCTAGAGGATGTCTTCTAATCCCTTTACACTGCAGAATGTTGCTCCATATATTTGCAGAAGATGGACATTGAAAGTATATATGAGAGGTAGTCTCTGATTCTGAAGAGCACAAGGAACATTCGTGGTTAATACTTATTCCCCACTTAGCCAACCTATCTTTGGCATGCAATCTTTCCTATGCCGCTATTCTCAATATAAAAATTCATGCAGGAGCACCAAAATTGTTGCATATGATCCTCCTCCAGGGCACCTTCTGAAACTCACCAAGCAATTTATGAAATATTCTCTTATGAAAAAAGCTTTCAAGGTATTAATCTCTGCTGGCTCATACCCTACTTCCTCAAAGTCGTACTTCTTGGCTTTAAGCACTTTTGGAATCACCCATGAAGCTTGCTTAGGATATACCTCCTCAATGTGCCTTCCTTTTATATAATAAGTGTGTACCCATTGTACCCAGAGTTTGTCTTTTTTCATGCTTAGATTCCAAAGTAATTTGGCAATAGCAACTTTCATCCATGTAAGCACATCTAACATATTGATACCTCCTGCTGATTTTGGGCTACATAGTTTGTCCCAAGCAATAAGAGCTTTTCCTTGTTACTTTAGTCCCTCCTGTCCACAAGACCTTTTACATACGACTTCTATAATTTTGACCACCTTCTTTGGAAGAACAAACAACTGAGACCAAAAGGTTTGTACAGAGAAAAGTACACTTTTAATAAGCTGAACTCTACCTGCATATGATACGAGTCTAGTTGTCCAGCTTGTATTTCTCCCAATCATCTTCTCTATAAGGGGTTGACATTGGATTATAGACAATCCTTTTGTACTTAAAGGTACACCAAGATATCTGAACGGTAATTCTCCCTTGCCAAAGTCGAGAATATTCAAGATCTGTTGTTGGTCTTTTCCCTGACCCCGCCAAAATAAGCTGAACTTTTCGAGACATTTGCTATAAGGCCTGAAGCAGCAGAAAAATTCATAAAGGGGTCATAGAGTATTGTAGCAGATCCAGTATCTCCTCTACAAAAGAGGAGCAAATCATCAACAAAACCAAGTTGTACTAGCTTCAGCTTTGCACACTTGGGGTGGTATTTAAACACCTTCACAGTGCTCAAAGATTTCAACATTCTACCAAAATATTCCCTATAAGAACGAATAGAAATGGTGATAATGGATCTCCTTGCCTGAGTTCTTTCTTTGCCTCAAAGGGTATGGTTGGCTTTCCATTAATGATAATTGAATAGGGTCTTAACACAAGCCATAATCCATTTATAAAGATCTCAGGAAAGTTCAGGTTAATCAAGATTTGCTCAAGGAAAGGCCATTCAACAGAGTTATAGGCCTTTTGCATCTCTATCTTAAGCATACATCTTGGGGAGATATCCTTCCTCCCATATCCTTTAACCAACTCAAGGGTTAGGATGATATTATCCGATATAAACCCTGCCAGGAACAAAAGCAGCTTGACTGGTATCTATTAAGCAATCCATCACCCATTGTAGCCTCTAAATAATGAACCTGGAAATAATTTTGTACAAGGTGGTGCAGCAGGAGATAGGTCTGAACTCTTTAATTGTAGAGGGATTTTTCACTTTTGGGATCAAGGTAAGTGAAGTACAATTGATTGCTTTACACATAGTTCATCTTTTCACTCCCTTCTAGAGTCCTTTTTTCTCCTAGTTTCTACGAAGCAATTGGAGATTTAAGAGTTCTTCGTATTTCTTTTTAAGTGCACATTCGAAGATTCTCAAGTGATTCATTGTATCTAGGGAGTAGAATGTCATCTTGCTCTTGCACTATAATAGTAACGGAAATCTAATATGAATCGAAAACTCTATTTTATCTTTTGGTGTAAATTGTTGCGTCATATTATTATCATTTGTAATTAAGAGTTGTACTAATGAGTACTTGCGTCTCTGATATATAGTTTCTAACACTAAGAACCATCGCCATTAGATATATCTTACTGCTTCCAAAGTTTTACCTAATTGTAGTAATATGAAATTGCTAATGACTTATTATGCTAGGCAACTTAATGGAGAAGAGCTGCAAGGACTTGGCTTGGAGGAATTAATGAAATTGGAGAAAATAGTCGAGGGAGGAATAAGTCGTGTCCTGAAAATTAAGGTCCGATTGCTACTTCCCCTCCTTTTGCACTAATGAGATTGGTCCTACGTACAACATTAATTTTGGGATTTTTTGTCTTTCAGGGTGATAAGTGTATGAGAGAAATCAGCTCCCTCAAGAAAAAGGCAAGTCATAACTTGAGTATTTCTCTACTTTCTCAATAGATTTTGTTAATTTCTTTATTAGGATATTTTCTTTACGAGGTAGGGGTCTAAGCTAAACTCAGGTCACAAGGCCGCTTACTTAAAGAAATGAAGGATATTTTCTATGCTTGAACTTGGTCTTTGAAAAATCAGGTTTTCGGAAAACAATAGTATAATTTATGGGGAAAACTTGTGTGTTTCAGGGGCGGATGCAGCATATATACAACTACTGGGTTCAACTGAACCCAGTAATTTTGTCGCGGAGCATAAATTTAAGTGTAAAAAGTTATTAAAATTACAAAAATAGTAGATATTGAATCCATAACTTTAACTGCTAAACCCATAGAGCTAAAATCCTAGACCCGTCTCTAGTGTGTTTAGATTATGAGAAAAAACGGAGAACCTTATATTTATTATGGTTTTTCGGATAACCTACCTTGGATTGTCTTTGGTTTCTGGAAGACATTTTTGCTTAGAATTTCGGTAACGAAGCTCGTTTTTTTAAAGACAAACACGGCTTTTTAGGTTATTGAAAGTCTTTTTTTCTTTCTATTTAAATCATTTATCTGTCCTTCTAAATTTTTCTTGATGAGAGTATCCAATCTCAGGAATTCTATTATTCCTGAGATTTACTAGCATAAGCTCACTGAGGGCTGATGTTTAGCGGTGGCCAAGCCAGGAATTTCATCTAGGGTGTTGAAATTTGAAAGAAGTAAAAAAAATCTCTGATAATGAGTGTTCAATATATGTTATACACCACTAAAATCTAATATTTTGCCGGTATATACTGTGTAATTTTTCGATGAAGAGTTGACCGCCTTGGAACTAGGTAGCTTCGCACCTGATATTTAGTAACATCTTTTATCACCTTATATGTAGCTTTTGATATGCAGGAAGCTCAATTGCAAGAAGAAAATTCACAGTTGAAACAGCAATCAGAAGTAAAATTTGCATTATTGTCTTAATTGTTTTTTGAAAAGTTCCCTTCTCTATGGCTACTAAATCATTAAATCTCTGGCATGCAGCAGGCAAGATTGAATGAAGTTGAGGGCCATAATGCAATTGAGGGAGGACATTCGCCAGAATCAATCACGACCCATCGCAGCTTAGTCAACAGTCATCATGACTACAATGACTCAGATACTAGCCTCAAGTTAGGGTATGTAAAAAACGTTACTTCCTCCGTTTCAATTTATTTGGCGATAGTAACTTTAAGAAAGAAAGAAAAACTCTTAAAACTTTTAATTTGATGAATCTTTGCAGCTTGCCTTTTCCTTATTGAGCTTTATCTGAGAACGGGAGATATATAATTACTGGAAGAAGAATGGGTAACTCCCTATATGATGCATCAAATAATGAAATATATAAATTGATTAGACCTTGAACATCATATAATGTTGTTTCCAGCAGATGTGGGTAGAGCTATCGATACTATCTGTTGATATTCTATTCAATCAGATGTACTATAGATATATCATCTTTTGATGCTTCAAATGGCTAGGTTCGTGTATAGTTGTATTTAGGACTAAGCACTTTGTACTTCGATATTATTGGGCAGAACTGTAACCAACCCCCTCTACAAAGAAGCAAAGAGTCACTCTTTGTTTTTTATCAGAGGTCAAATATATCAGTTACTTAATTATTGTTGAACCTTAATTCCGAATAACAAATAGATGAAAGCGCATCGAAATATGCTAGTTAGTAGTTACTACGCACATTAATAATTACAGATAGATATTCGATTCAAAAATATTTCACGTTCTATATTTATAGTTTTTTTTAGAAAAGTAATACTAATAATATATTTGCACGTAGATGTTCAATTAGTTATCTATACGATAAATAACATATTGAATAAAAGGTATATATATGCACACGCGTAGAGAGATATATATATGAGCGCACGCGTAGAGAGAGGAGGGAAGAAAGCATTGGTGTAAAGCTTGACATGGGAAACTGCAACAATCATCTGTATGTTGTAAATTAATGCTATTTTTTTTTATACCATAACACTTGAATACAAAATGATTAAATATTGTCCGAATCTATAAATATAATCAATTTATTTAAGTTAGTTACATGGTATATGCACTTGACGTATAATTTGGCAATGAAAAGTGGTTAGTGCATTCTGTACTATATTATAGTTGGTAAAAGATATTTTCACATTCTTGTGCACGATAAATAATTAGAATTAGCACCCTTCGCACTGCCATTTAAAAGCTAATAACTTTTTTTGTTTTATTTGAATAATTTTCTCAACTATTTAATATGTTCATTGAAGAGTACTGTTTAACTCTTTTTCCCCTGTAAATAAATTTAACCACAATTTAATGTTAATAAAAGTAATAACAGAAATAAGTAAGACATACAATACAAATATGCAAAAGAATATTGCCTTCAACGAATGATGGCAATGCAAACCTTTCACCTCTTGTTTTTTTTTTTTTTTTTTTTTTTTTTTTTTTTTTTCTATTATCGATCATCTTCCAAATTTCAATGAATAATAGCTTAATTACCCATTGAACATAATTTTTTTCTTACATTATTTAAGATGTTTACCCTAAAAAAACGGATAACACTTGAATTTATATGTGATTTTAAGGATATGTGGATTAATTCAATACAAGTTATTAATAGCGTTAGATTAAACAAATGCAAAATGTAATAGATGACCAAATCAATGATAAGGGTGATTCCGGGCTCGGTAATGGCTCAATGAAGTAACTAGAGACTCACGGGGCATATTTAGAAAATGAGCAAAATAGGATGAGACGTAAGAGTACGTGGAACCAGGGTCAAATAAAGCCAAAGCATCACTGTGACAAACTGAAATAGTACATGTAATCACTGCATCTGAAGCCATAGCATCAGGCCTAGCCGGAAGTGCATAAATACGTGGCTGGCCTCCACCTGCTCGACCTCCCCCTCTAGGGCGGCCTGTAGCTGCCTGACCACCACCCCTAGCGGCCTGGGTAGGTGGTGATGTGACTGGGGCTGAAACCGAGGGCTGAACCCTCTGCTGAGATGAACTACTAGGACGACGGGGACACTGCCTCCACCCATGTCCGAACTCTCTACACTCATAACAACTACCTGAAGCCGGAGATGAAAACTGAGGAGAACCTCTGTCACCTTGATAACCACCAGACGGAACATGCATAGAAGAGCCCTGATAAGATGATGCTCGGGCGGAGCTCTGAGCTGGAAGGTAACTAAAAGATGAACATCCCTGATGAGAATTGCGAGGACCCTGCCCCGAAGATACACCACTGTAAGCTGGGCTAACTGGATGTGGGGGTCTAAATGAACGACCTCTGTTAGGCTGAAATTGCCCTCTGGGAGGGGCACCACTGAAATTTCCTGATCCCGGAGGCCTCTTGACCTCTCTTTCCTCACGATCTTGCCTACGAACCGACTCAATATCCCGAGCAATATCAATAACCTGCTCAAATGTGACTCCAGACACCCTCTCTCTGGTCATCAAAATACGAAGCTGATACGAGAGACCATCTACAAACATCCTAATCCTCTCCCTGTCAGCAGGGACAATCTCAGACGCATGTCTGGCTAACTCAGAAAACCTCATCTCGTACTGGGTGACTGATAATTCTCCCTGGCGCAGCTGCTCAAATTTCCTACGCTACTCCTCTCTGTGGGACTGAGGAACATATTTCTCCAAAACGATCGTGGAAAACTGCTGCCAGGTGAGAGGTGTTGAACCAACCGGCCTACGTCTCTCGAATGACTCCCACCAAGTAAAAGCAACACCCGCAAACTGAAATGTAACAAACGAGACCCCACTGGTCTCCAAAATACCCGGAGTACGTAGTATCCTTTGGCATTTATCCAGAAAACCTTGGGCATCCTCACCCTATGTACTGCTGAAAGTCGGAGGCTTAAGTCTGCTAAACCTCTCCAACCTACGCTGCTCATCCTCAGGCATAGAAGCGACCACAAAATCCTGAGCTGGAGCAACCGGTTGAACTGGGGCTGCTACTGGTGCCTGAATACCCCGTACAACCTGCTCAAGTGTCCGGGCAACTGGAGTCTGATTGCCTCCCCCGACCTGAGCTGCAGTGGCAGTAGTGGACATAGCAACTGCCTGAGCTAAACTGGAACACACCGTCAATATCTGAGCCAGGGTCTCCTGAAGACCCGAAATAACAATAGGCACTGCCGGTGCCTGAGCCTGTCCTGCTGGAGCACCATCGGCGGGAACCTGATCCTGAACGATAGGGGGATCTTGTGGTACCACCCCGGCTGCTGCCTGAGCTGGTCCCCTACCTCTACCACGACCTCGACCCCTTGTTGGTCTGGCTGGTGCCTGGTCACCCTGATCGGAATTGCATGTCCTCACCATCTGTGAGAGAATGAAACAACGTAAGTTCACATTTCAAGAATCAATAGATTGGCACGAAAGAGTTCAAGAAAATAGAGGTGTTTCCTAAAAGTTCTGCAGCCTCTCGAAGATAAGTACATACGTCTCCGTACCGATCCACAAGACTCTACTAAACCTGCTCATGACCGTTGAGTCCTATGTTACCTAGTGCTCTGATACCAACTTGTCACGACCCCAAATCCTAACAGACCGTGATGGCGCCTATCGTGGAACTAGGCTAGACAACCATCACTTTATTACGCACTTATTCAATTATAACAGTTCACAATATAACAATAAACAACAGTCATAATAAAGAAATAAATTTCATAAGTCTAACGCCCCCAATAATGAACTAAACCACTCTAAAAAAAACTCCCAGAACTGGAGTCAATAGTCATGAGCATCTATGAATAATTAAATCTAACTCTGCTAAAACTATAATATATGTCTCCGAATCAAATACTAAAGCTAAAGAGGGAAGGGAAACAGAGAAGTTGTGAACGCGGGACAGCTACCTCGAAATCCCGTGAAATGCTGCTATCGAACCTGCGTCAGCTACTGCTGCGAGCTAGTACCTGGATCTGTGCACAGAGGCACAGGGAGTCTTTATGAGTACTCCAACTTAGTAGTAATGAAAATAAATCACAGTCTGAGTAATATAAACACACAGTACAGATACACAATTCCACAAAACCAGTAAAACACCAAGTCACCATGTAGTATTTATCAATTAATAAATTCGAAATCAGTTCTCAGAAATCCTTTGAAAACATGTGAAATATCAGTATATCTCAGTAAAATTCTCAGTAGAAGCCAGTTGGAAAACGAAGTAAATCGTAGTTCGAAAGCTTAGTAAAATCATCATAAATCTGCCCCTCAGGCCAAAATCATTTCTCGTAACAGTTTCCCTCAGGAGTTCCCTCAATCACTCAGTATCAATTATCACTCAATATCAATCATCACTCAGTATCAATCATCACTCAATATCGGTACCGGCGCTCCATAGGGGTGTGTACAGACTCCGGAGGGGCTCATACAACCCAAGCGCTATAATAACATAAGGCCTGAAAGCCTCCTCACCACTCTCCTGAGGCCTGAAAGCCTCCTCACCACACTCCTGAGGCTTGAAAGCCTCCTCACCACACTCCTGAGGCCTGAAATCCTGCTCACCACACTCTTGAGGCCTGAAAGCCTCCTCACCACTCAGTCAGACACTCTCAATTTTCCCTTAGGCCATAAACATACCGGGTTCTCGACCCAAAGCAGTATTTCATTTTTCAATAAATAATATCAAAATACTCTGAGTGTGAAAATAATTTATCAGGAAAAGACTGAGTGCAAAATCATAGCATATCAGTGAGGAAGATATAGTAACACAACCCTCAAAGGGAAAACAACTCGGCATTAGGCCCCAAACACGGCTTACAGCCCAAATCATATCATAAATAATACTAATCAAGCATAGGCTTAAAAATCGGTTTCGCAACTCAATAGTCGCCTAACTACGGAAGATATTTCCAAAGTCCCAAGCTTTTCATTTCAAAACCTGTGAAAGGGTGCATAGTCCGGGGTTTCATACCCTCAGGACAGGATTTAAAGACATTACTTACCTCAAAACTAGCCTGAAATTATTCCGCGATGCGCTTGCCTCTCGAATCAACCTCCGAAGGCTCCAAATCTACCAAGTT
>ML276377.1:26148-54879 GCA_005239495.1 Nicotiana undulata | reverse complement strand
TTTTACTCTAATTAGTTATTGATTAATTACTTCCTAAAGTTAGTTATTAGATTCTAAATATAAAATTAGAGTAAATTAGTTAATTAGTGATTTTCAATATACATGTATATATACAACTATATTCCACTATGTAAAGTAAGAGATTGAAATAAAAAGGATGCACTATTTTCTCTCTCTCTAAGTTTCCTTCTACATTCTCTCTGTATTTTCTTCTTGTTCACTTCCTCGAATTCATCGATCAATTCTTCCTCTACTAAATTTGGATTTCATCCAAGATTAATTTTAATGACAATATTGAAGTTTGTAGAAAAAAATATAGTATAAAATATAGTTTGTAAAATGTGACGACCCAATAGGTCGTTTTGAATAAGTCTTGATTTCTATGTTCCAAGACCTCTTGTAACTTCTTTCAATGCTTATTGTGATGATCCCATAGGTCATCTAGAGTTTTAGAACTTAAATCCGTGTTTCTAAGACTCCAATATCTTATTTTAACCTTCCTTGAATTGCGTGCACAGTTCGGGTATTTTTCTGGGAGCTTTTATGTTAAAATAATTGATAAAATATGATATTTTACCCTTAAAATCTATTTGAGTTGACTTCGGTCAACGTTTTGAGCAAACGGACCCGTATCTGTATTTTGACGGTCCCGGTGGGTCCATATCTTGATTTGGGAATTGAGCGTATGCCTGGAATTCTGAGGTCCCTACCTCGAGTTTTTGTATTTTGTTAAAAATTGATGTTTAAAGGCTTAATGACTTATAAGGTTTGACCAATGTTTGACTTTGTTGATACCCGATCTGTATTTTGGTTCTGGAACCCGGTATAGGTTCATTACATTATTTATGACTTGTCTGATAAATTTGGTGAGAAACGGAGTTGGTTTGACGTAATTCGGACACCCAGTTGATAAAATAGCAATTCTAAAGTTTCTTGAAAATTTCATTTGATTTTGGTGTCCAATTCATACTTCTAGGTGTTATTTTGGCGATTTGATCGCGCGAGCAAGTTGGTATGATATTTTGGACTTGTGTGCATGTTTGGTTTAGAGCCCCAGGGCTCGGGTAAGTTTCGTATAGGCTACAGAGTAGTTTGGACTTAGGAAACTCAACTGGTGTTCTTCAGTTTCTTGTGCAGGTCTCGGACCTCGCAATTGCGAGGTCTGGCTTCGCATTTTCGATATGGCGGTGATCACGCCAACCTCTAGTCCTAAAAAGGATAAGCAATATTGCTAAGAAACACAAGTTATTCAATATTGCTAAGAAACACATGTCCAAACAATTTCCTAATTATAGATATTATAATATTTATTTCTAACTAATTAACTAACAACTATTATAAAGCAGTAAAATTATCAACTAACAAGGATGAAATTTGAGACAAGACTAAGGGGGTCTAGAGTTATGATTTCCCCAAATGTTGGAATCCTTCCTGTTATGTTCCCTAAAATTTCGCCTATGTATTCTCTACCGATCGTGAGCCGTAATTCTCTCTTGAGAAACTACAACAATTTACTAAACATATTCTCTCAAACTACGCTAGTTGGATTTATCTAACCGCTCTTTATGACCATGTCAAGGCTTTGTTATTTCTAAACCTACCTTTAAACCCGATGTATTGATTTCTCACATACGTTAGGAGTGACGTTGTTCAACAACCACCTAAATATGTATACTTTCTCAAGAAACACATAATAAATAGGCAAAGTCAATCGATGGGCATTCAATCAACTGAAATAAGCACGTAGTTGAACAACTAGAGAAATCCAACGGCTCAATTATATAAAAACATAACAAGAATTTATCCTACAAAAGGTTCCATCAAAACCCTAGATAACAAATTAGCTATTCATAATAGTATGTAAAACTACATACTAAAAGTCATAACCAACAATGAAAAATAGGAAGAGGAAGGAAAAACTCGTAGAAGAATTCGCCACCTTGCTCCTATTGTCTCTCTGCCTCCTTAGGTCGAATTTGTGTCAAAAGTATGTCCTAGATCCTTAAAATACCGTTTTTCCATGTATATATACCAAGTAGGGTCGGGCCCAAATAAATATACCTTCTCCTACGCAAAAAAAGACACTTTCCCAGGCCTGGACGTCCGCGACCGCGGACTCAACCGTGGTCGGGCGCGGACTTTACCCGGAGTTCTGCCTCAAATTCGCGTCCAGATCCGTAGTGGCGGACTCGACCACATTTTTCACCCTATTCCGTTTGGAATTTGGAAAAACGTAAAACATGAAAGTTGTATCCCTTAGAGTTAGATTTTCAAACATATATTGTATATCCCAAATGGAGTTCGGAGAAAAAAGGTTATGTCCACTTTACTAGACAGTGCGCAATATTCCTACTCGATTCTTCGTTCGTTCTTAACTATCAAATTTGATCCCCGAAAACGATCCCGGCTTAATTCTTTGGGCTTTTACTCAGACTTCAAAGTTTCAAATTACTTGAATTCATTCCATAACATCTACATAGCTCGCAATCACTCCTACAAGGCATAAAACACACAATTAGTGTAAAACTCTAGCGATTAAAGCTCAAACTCACTTAAAGTGCAGTGAATTAGAGTGTAATAAACGACTAAAATACGTAATTATAGCCTATCATCAGGCGGCATACCTGTCAGGTTTGCATTTGCGAGCTAATTCCTTGCATTTGCGAAGAGTAGCTGGGCACCATAGTTTCACAATTGCGAACATGTCTTCGCTTTTGCGATGGGGGACTGGGGGGAGTTAGTCCGCATTTGCGATCAAATTGGTCGCATTTGCGATTCAGACCAGTTCACATTTGCAAACTAATCATCAAAAATGCGATGATAGCAGAGATGGGGGATCTTCGCGTTTGCGAAGCAACTCTTGCATTTGCAGGGTTAAGTAATTGCGAACCCCAGGTCGCATTTGCGATATCTGCGCCTGAACTTAAGATGGGAAAAAGGGGATTTTAGTCATTCTCTCAAATTTTCTAACTTAGAACCCTAAAGGCGATTTTCCTCAGAGCACTTCTTCCCCAATTCATTGGTAAGTGATTTTAACCTATTTTCTTTTAATCTTTCATTACATTTTATAAGATTTCAACCTAAAATCTAGTATTTTCATGGTGGAAATTGGGGGTTTGGGAAGAATTAGGGATTTTTTAAATTTGGAATTTAAACCTCAAATTGAGGTCGGATTTCAAACCAAATTACATAATCGGGCTCGGGGATGAATGGGTAATCGGGTTTTGGTCCAAATTTCGGGTTTGGACCAAGCTAGCCCGGGGCTTGACTTTTTCAGATGACCTAAATTGAACCTTTTTCATTCGTGGGTAGTTCCTAAGGCTTGTTTTGAATCGTCTATTGATGATTTTTTAGATTTGGTTGGTTCGGAGGCTTATTCTAAAGGCAAAGTCGTGGTTGAGCTTTGAGTTGGTCTTTGGAGCGAGGTAAGTATCGTGGTTAACCTTGACTTGAGGTATTAGGACGTGTTTGCCTATTTGCTACATGTTTAGAGGTTGGGTACAACGTATATGTGAGGTGACAAGATGTCACGACCCAATTTAGGATCATGACCGGCGTTTGGGAGTAAGTGCCCCCAAGTAAGCCTCATCGGTATTTTATAGAAAATCGGACAGAGTTTCCCTTGTTTTAGGACTATCCAAAATAAATATGTCTTAGAAATTAACAACACAACCAACCTATATCGACCAAACAAGTTATAATCCTCATTCACGAAGTATTTCCAACACAATAATATTAACTTCATCACCAATTATACAATAGGAAAGTCTAATACGAGTCACAAATCTATATCAATAAAAGGACCCTCGTAAAATTACTGTGGAGAGACTATAAGAGTTTCAGAAAGAGACTATAACAAATAAATAACAATCTTTGCCCACGCGAATAAATGTGGGGCTCACCAGGATCTGTCAACGCGTGTGCTCTAATTAACGAAATCCTCGCTTGTGTCTATTGTTTTCTCTGTAAAAATAATAGTGAGAAGTGAGTCGCTAGCTCAGTGAGTAATAATACTTAACTGTAACGACCCGACCGGTCGTTTTGAGAAATTAAACTCCGTTCGGTGGCGTAAGGTCTTGAACAGCTTCACATTATGTATATTGACCTGCGTGCGTGGTTGGATTCAGTTACCGGATAATCCGGGGTCGAATTGGGAGAGAATTTTCAATTTTTGAAGCTTAAGTGATGGGGATGACCGGAGGTTTGACTTTTGTGTAAATGGCCTCGGAATGAGTTTCGGTTAATGTCAACAGCTTCGTATGATGATTTTGGACTTAGGCGCGCGTCCGAAATTGGTTTTGGAGGTCCATAGAGTAATTTGAGGTAATTTGGCGAAAGTTAGAATTTCAGCGATTTCGGCCGATAGGTGAAATTTTGTTATCGGGCTTAGAATGGGAATCCGGGAATGGTTGTAGGTCCGTTGTGTTATTTGTGACTTGTCTGCAAAATTTCACGTAATTCCGGGTTGAATTGGTAGGTTTCGACGCGAGTCTTGATAATTGAAGTTTTGAAAATCTATAAGTTGATTTCTTGGTTTGATTCATTGTTTTGGTGTTGTTTTATGTGATTTGAAACCTCGAGCGAGTCTGTGTTAGGTTATAAGACTTGTTTGTTTGTTTAGAGGGGGTCCCGGGGGCCTCGGGTGCATTTCGGATGGGTTTCGGGTCAATTTTCCCTACTTTTGAACTGTTGATGTTGCCTTCTGGTATCCTTCTATGCGATCGCATAGCAGAGGTCGCGATCGCATAGTGTTACCTCGACCTGCCCAATCTTTTCTTAAACGCGTTCGCACATATACGTCCGCGATCGCAGAAGTATATTTTCTCCTTTTTCGCGATCGCATCTACACCCTTGCGTTCGCACAATAGAGAAATAGGGCTGAGGCAGATGGGTTTCCTTCATTGCGTTCACATAGGAATCCCTGCGTTTGCATAGCTCTCCTGATATTCTTCTCCGCGTCCACATTCCCCATTGTCACTTTCGCGATGCACCATTGGACAGTGACCTAATTTCCTACTATGCGATCGCATCTACTTGTTCGCGATCGCATAGCACCTTTCTGGTCAGCAACATTATTTCCTCTATGTGATCGCATCCTTTGGTCCACGATCGCAATGTTCAAATATCTGGACAGACAGAATAAAATCCAAAATCAGGGGTTTCACCATTTTTAACATATTTTGACTTCTAGAGCTCGGTTTTTGGCGATTCTTTGAGGAGTTTTCACACAAATCGAATGGGTAAGTGTTCTTCAATTAGAATTAATTATATCCCATGAATTAGTCCTTGTTTTAATCATTTAATTAGTGTTTTGAGTTGGGGAAATTGTGGGTTTATGAAAGAAATTTCTAAATTGAAAAATCATGATTTGAGAGACCAAATGATATCGGAATTTGATAAATTTTGTATGGTGGAACTCGTATCGGAATGGGTAATTGAATTTTGTAAAATTTGTCGGGTTCCGAGGTGCGGGCTTAGGGGTCGACCTTTGGGTCGATTTTTATAATTTTGTAAAGATTGAAACTTTATTATTCGAAATAGTTCCTTATACGTTTTATGTGTATTTTGAAGTTGTTTTAGTTGATTTTGGGCTGTCCGGAGGTCTTTTCGCCCGATAAGTACACTTTTGAGTACCGGGTTGTCGTCTTTGAGGTAAGTATCTTGCCTAACCTTGTGTGGGGGAATACCCCTTAGGATTGAGTCTTCTTTGTTGGTTGTAGCCCGTGTATGCGAGGTGACGAGTGCGTACACAGACTTATTTGCAAATAGGTTGGCCTTTTAGGATTCATAGGTTCTTATATTACCTAGGTATGGATTGTAGTTGTTACATTTGAGTCTTTGATTGCGAATTTCATCCTTTCCTGCTTAAATTAGAATTACTTGCTTTTGGATTTCTTCGTTGTCTATTTGATCCTAATTGACTTAACTGAATATTTTACCCCTCCTATCACCATGCTATATTTTCTTCATAAACTGACTAACTGACTAGAATTAATATTACCTAGCCCTATAATTGTTTAGCCGTAGTTGAAACATCCATTCTTGGTATCAAGTATGCCCGTGAGTCTTATCCTGTGAATCATACGATTTTTTCTTAAGTGCTACATAGGTTTAGTTGATATTCTTCCGTGTTGATGGTATTTTCTTGGTGTTGCCTTTTTCTGAGCATTGTTCAAACTGAGTTTATTCCGTGGAGCTAATTGTTTAAGTGAGATTGGTTATAGCTGTTTTCCCTTGCCGTGCTGATATTATTTCCATTGTTGACTCCCTTACCGGGACAATGTGGTTTATGTTATTATTCATGTTGTTGATGATATAGTTTTCATTGTTGACTCCCTTCCCGGAATAGCATGGTTTCTGTTGTTGTTTATGTTGTTGATTTCACTGTCTGAATGCTATCTTTATTTGTTTGGGTGAGAAAGAGTGTAAAGCATGAAGGATGATTGCGTGCCATTTCATATGCATTATCATGTGAGGAAAGAGTGTAAAACACGAAGGGTGATGTCGTGCCATTGTTTATATTCATTATCATGTGAGGAAAGAGTGTAAAGCACGAAGGGTGATTCTGTGCCATATTATTGAGAGTAAAAGCACGAACGATGATGCCGTGCCATATTATTGAGAGTAAAAGCACGAAGGGTGATGCCGTGCCGATTCTATTATTATTTGGTGAGGATGAGAGTAAAAGCACGAAGGGTGATGTCGTGCAATTTCTATTGATTTATGGTGAGAAAGAGAGTAAAAGCACGAAGGGTGATGTCGTGCACTTGTCTTTGTATTATTATTTCCGTTGTTCCTGTTTGATATTTACCGCACTTGTTTAAGTGTTATTATTCCGTTGTTTCAATTTGGATATTCATATTGTTCCCTTACTGCATTATTGACAAGATTTGATATTCCCCCCTGTATCGTGTGACAATTTCTGAGTTACGGACTGAGTTCCGATAGATTTATCTTGAGGAGATTATGATCAAAAGATCTTATTGAAAAGTATTATTGAAAAAGTAATGGCTTCGAAGGAGATTATGTCTGAAGGACTTTTATTTCGAAGGTATATTTGAAAAGCATTTGTCTTGCAGAAAATGATATTTGGAAGTCATTGATTGGGAAGGTATATTTGAAAATTTCTTATTTTGAAAGAAACTATGTTCAAAGTATTTCTCTTTATTAAAGATACCTATATATACGTTTAGAGAAAGTATGTTTCAAAGGAGATATTTTTATACTGAAATGATTATATCTTCAAAGTTTTCAATATGAATTGTTGTTTAAAAGTTTCCACCAGTTTATTGATTTTAGTGGCTAAGGCCCGATGTGAACAAACTGACGCAGAGTTGAATTACTAGTGTTTTCTATGTGTTGTGGTTTTCTTCCGTTTTGGCTTGCTTTGTTGTCCATTTTTCTGTGTGTTTTTATGTTGTTTCCGTTGGTTAATTTTTGTAATTTCCTTCCGCATTATATTGTCATTGTTGTAAATTATACCGTGAAGTCTTAGATAGGTGTAGTGTTCGGTTATTTCTATATTCATGTCAGTTTATTTTGTTAGACCAGTGGTGTCTTGACTAGTCCTCGTCACTACTCCACCGAGGTTAGTCTTGATATTTACTGGGCACCGCTGTGGTGTGCTCATACTACACTTCTGCACATTTTTGTGTGCAGATCCAGGTAATTATTGTTAGTAGCTGCGTGGATCATTGACGGGGAGACTCAAGGTAACCTGCTGCTGCATTCGCAGGCTTCAGAGTCACCTTCTTTTTTTGTATTTATTATTCATACCATGTTATATTCATTCCGAACAGTGGTAATTAAATATTTTAGAATAAATTCGTAGAGCTTATGACTTGTATTACCGGTTTTGGGAACATTGTAATTCTGTCTAGATTTCCATGTCGAGACTGTTAGATTTCTTGTATTATTGTTGTTATTTCTCTAAATGTTAGGTTTACCTAGTCCCTAGCACTAGGTGCCATCACGATACCCAACGGAGGAAAATTTGGGTCGTGACATTAACCACTACCCGTTTTAATAGGGAACAAGTTAGAAAACATGCTTGTATAATAATCACAAAATAAAATGCCTTTTTTTTAAAAACGGTAATAATAATCAGTCTCATTATGTGTTACCTGTAACAAAATCAATTAACAATTCAGTAATAAACTCGGTAGATACTGTGTTGTAACAAATCTTTATATTTGGGAGATTTCCAAAAAAGGATCATATAATGTGTATCACTATGTGAACCCCTTTGTAAAAAGGAGTCAAATATAATTGTAGGTCCCTACTCGAGGGAAAACTGTAACTGTGTGAAAATTCTACCTTTCCACTAGCGAGGGCTATAACTATACTCGGTAATCAGTAAATACAAGGTGCACCAGGTATAACAAACCCGTTGTTAGCTACGGAATCCTTCAAAGTCTCCTCTCATTTATACTTTTCTTTGTAAACAATACATATTCATATGAAAGCATTTTCAAAATAGTATAGGGTATCTCAATTCTTATCAAATCATGTAATTCTATTTTGGTAACAGTAGTCATATCTCAAGTAACAGTAAAATATTTTAGTAACAATGAGAATATTTTTTATAATTGTAAACATCTCAAGTAAACTATTCAGTACCATATCAAGTAAATGACTTGTCCCACATGCAATTTCAAACACTTGATAGCATATTTTATTTTAAAAATATAGTATAAACCACGCAGGTTATGAAAACACAAATTGCGATAAGATTACTACTCACCTCTAAAAGCCAACTAGCCAAAGCTCAACTTCTTATCGATCAAAATGCTTAACTTGCACGAAAAATCTATAGATCAATATAAGTCTAGCGTTACCACCCATCAATTTCACAACTCATTCCCTTAAATAAATATTTGTTGCATACTCGCTTATCTATTCTCAAACCTTACTTCAACTTCTTTACCAAATATGCTGGAAGCTTGCAGCAAAAAATAACTTTATATTTATATCCTTATACCTTCTTAATGGAATTAAAGGAGTACCAGTAGAAAGGTAATTAACCATCTTGTCTGCTTACTCAAAATTTTGAAATATACAGTAGATCCAATCTAACTAATTACTTACTTAACCTATCTTGGATAAAAATTTGATCCTTGTTCGTGGGAATTATCATATCCAAGTAAATTGATACATTCATACAATATGTTAGACTTATGACACGGAAACAAAATTAAAAGAATAATTTGTTACATATTAATCAAAGCTTGGTTCCAGTCACTTTCTTATTCTCCTCCCTTTTCTTTCTCGGTGTCGGTTTCTCTCTCTCTCTTCTTTATAGATTCTGTTTCAATCGCAACAAGGCTGCGCTCCATTTTCCCCCAAATTCCCTTTTATTGTTTTAAAATCTGACAAGACTAAGGACTCAAATCCCATTGTTTTGGGGTTTCCAGTTATGTCACTTCTTTAGGGTATGACCCAACTATCCTTTTTTCCCCTTTTCTTTTATTAGTTAATTCTATTATCTTTTTGAAAACTACTTAATTATCCTTGTTTTTTTTTAAATGAGAGGTATTACATTCTCACCGTCTTATGGAATTCGGTCCCCGAATTTAACTTAAGTGTCACGATCCAAAATTTATTAATGGTGGTGATGGCGTCAGACACCCCTGTCAGGCAAGCCAACACCAAGAAGTTAATAAAATTCTCATTTTAGTATGTTTGAAGTCATTTCTTTTCCTTGCATTTAACAAAAATTAATGAACTTCAGTGAAAAAATAATGATGCCTTTAGCAACTGAATAACCCCATAGCAATCACAGAACCCGGTGTCACAAGTGCATGAGCGTTTTACTAAGAAATAGAATAAAATACAATAGTTGTCTGGAATACAATTCGGACAAATAGGGAAATACCAATCGAAGGAGACTCTGCTGGCTGCGGATCGCGCATAAGATGCAACTCGCCTAGGTCTCCGTATCAACCATGTCGTAGCGTCCACTAGGCCACTATCCATACATGCACATGTACATCAAAATGTACAACAAATATAGTATGTGTACGAAAACAACGCGTACCCAGTAAGTATCCCGTCTAACCTCGAAGAAGTAGTGACGAGAGGTCGACTCAGACACTTACTAGTGGTCCAAAATATCAGGTACAGTAAAGAAATGAATAAATATAAAACAGAGTAAATATATGGAATAAACATGTATGAAATACGTGGTTCAATTCCGCTCTTTACAATTTTACTCAAACTCTCCACTATCAAGTTCCCTCCATAACCGGAGCATATATATATATATATATATTTAGTGGATTCCATCAAAGAGATTTTCATAATTTAGATAAGGGGAAAAACCCTCAGACACACTGGCTTCATACCAAATATTACGACACGATTACATGAGGATAATATATATATATATATATATATATATAGGAAATGCCGAGGCGTAAGGCCCGATCCAACATAAAAGTAAATTGTGCACTGCCGAGGGTCGAATGGCACGAACCATTGTCACGACCCAAATTTTCAACCTTAGGGATCGTGATGGCGCCTAACACCACACTTGCTAGGCAAGCCAATGTTAGAACTCGATTAGCTATTTTCCTTTGAATATTTACTTAAACACGATAAGATAATTTAAAATAAACTAACTCTTATAATTTCCAACGAATAACTTCATGAATAAAATAATAAACGAATAACTAAGCCGAACCATGAACTAGATATATAACTAAAAGACTACCCCAGGGTCTGGTGTCACAAATCACGAACTACTAAGAATAATATAAATAATTGGCTGAAAGAAATAATGTAATTGTTTCGAATGTAATTAAAACAGTATCTATAGAACTAAGAGAAGACTCCGGGAATCTGCAGACCCCGACAGATCTACCTCATGTCTCCGAATGATGTACGCGGGCTACTAAAAATCTCCTAACGCTGGCTGGTACCTGGATCTGCACAAAATAGTGCAGAATGTAGTATCAGTACAATCGACCCCATGTACTGGGTAAGTGTCGAGCCAAACCTCAACGAAGTAATGACGAGGCTAGGACAAGACACCACATAAAACCTGGATATGTATAACCTTGCTAGCAGGAATAACAACAATTAAGGAATTTAAAAGAAATAGAAATTTAATGGGAAGGGGGAATGCGGTGGGGAATTTTCTAACATAATATATAAGGCAAACACATATAGTGAGCAACAACAATTTCAGCAATTAAAAATAGGAAGAAACTTGCACGGCATCACCCTTCGTGTTTTTACTCTTAGCCTCACCATAGCATCAATATGAATGTAAATGTACACGGCATCACCCTTCGTGCTTTATCACTCTTTCTCACCATATGCATATATGTAAATGTGAATGTAAATGTGCACGGCATCACCCTTCGTGCTTTATCACTCTTCCTCACCGTGTGCATAAACAAAAATATGAATGTAAATGTGCACGTCATCACCCTTCTGCTTTATCACTCTTCCTCACCATATGCATAAGTATGAATTATAAGTATGAATGTGCACGACATCAACCTTTGTGCCTTTCTCTCTTTCCTCACCCAAACGGTAGAAATAATAATATCCCGGCAAGGTAATCAACTATAACCAATCTAGTTCCAATAATTTACTTCACAAAATAAAGCTCAACTTGGCTAATGATCAACAATAGTCAATTACCAAGAATTCATCATAAGTCTTGTTCAACATGGATAGTCATCAATTATGCATAGACAATACATAACAAGAGTCATAACAATCACAGTAAGACTTACGGGAATGCTTGACACCAACGTATAGATACTCGTCACTACACCTATACGTCGTACTCAACACTAAAACGTAGCAAATACAACAATAACACCTATTCCCTCAAGCTAAGGTTAGGCCAAATACTTACCTCAATTCCGCAGGCCACTTATTGCTCAATTATAGCTTTTCCTTTCGAATTCACCTCCAACACACTCGAATCTAGTCATAATTAGCTTAATATCATTAATTAATGCTTAAGGAAGTAACTTTACTGAAAATTATGATTTTTCCTAAGTTTTCTCAAAAAAAGTTAAAACCCGACCCCGGGCCCGCTTGGTCAAAACTCGGGGTGCAAACCAAATTACGTTTACCCATTCACCCCCGAGCCCGAATATGCAATTAGTTTCGATATACGACCCCAATTTTGGGTCAAAATTCGATTTTTACAAACTTTCCTAATTCTACCCAAATCCTCATTTTTTACCATGAAAATTCTTGATTTTTAATTTAAAAGTGATGAAAAACATTGGATAATTGAAAGAGCAGTGTTCAGAATTGATTACAAACACTTTGGGGATGAACTTGGGTGAAGAAAATTGCCTCTAGGTCTTTGTAGTTCGAAAAATGGGAAGAAAAAGAGTTATGTCCGTGTTAAGTCTGGTTTTATATCACTAAGCAGGCCTTCATCGCGTTCGCGTGAGCCTGCCCGCGTTCGCGATGGGTCGGGACTAAGTGGCCTTCGCGTTCGCACAAGGATAGACGCGTTCACGATGTTTTACCAACTGGGCCCTCTGCGATCGCGACCCAATGGTCGCGTCCGCATAGAAGAAACCGAGGCTCCTCCCCCAGGCCCAATTACCCAGTGCGTTCGCGAGAGCCCGACCATGTTCGCGTAGGGTCTCCATCCAGCCCACCGCGTTCGCGTCAAGGGTCCTGCATTCACATAGTACGAAAAGTCCCAGTCAAATTTTACTCTACGCGTTCGCGATTGGAGCAACACGAACGCGATCAACATATTTGATGTGCACCAGAAACAGGAAAAAAAGACCAGCAACTTTCTTAAGTATAAAACATCTCGTAGCCTACCCAAAACTCAACTGAGCCCTCAGGGCTCTAAACCAAACATGCACGCAGGTCAAAAAGTATCATACAGACTTGTTTGTGCGATCAAATCACGAAAATAACACCTAAAACTATGAATTAAACCTCAAAACTCGCCATTTTTCTCAAGAACACTTAAAGTTCACTCGGATGTCCGAGTCACGTCAAATAAACTCTGATTCTCACCAAATTTCACATATGGCACTTAAATATTATAAAAAATCTTTACCGGGCTCCGGAACCAAAATGCGAGACCGATACCAATGGTTTTAAACATTAATTCTTTTCTTTATTTCATATTCAGCAAAAAAAATTCTTTCAATAAATTGATTTCTAAGGCTTGGGACCTCGAAATTCAATTTCGGGCATACGCCCAAGTCCCGTATTTTACTGCGGACCCCTCGGGATCATCGGAACACAGATCCAAGTCTGTTTACTCAAAATGTTCACCAAAGTCAACTATAATCAAATTTTTAACTATAGAAATTATTATTTATCATATGAAACATAAAAGCTTTCCGATTTCACGCCCGGACTGCGCACGCAAATTGAGGTATTTAAAATTAATTTTTTTTATGTTAATAACCCTAGAACGGAGTCTTAATTCATAAAATGACCCCTTGGGTCATCACAATCTCCACATCTAAAATAAACATTCGTCCTCGAATAGACATAGAAAATTACCTGAATTAGCAAACAAGTGTGGATATCTACTTTGCATGTCCGACTCGGACTCCCAAGTAGCTGCCTCAACGGGCTAACCTTTCCATTGCACTCGAGTTGAAGGATAACTCTTAGACCTCAATTGACGAACCTGCCGGTCTAAAATGGATACCGGCTCCTCCTCATGAGTCAAGTCTTTGTCCAATTGGACAGAGCTCAAATCTAACACGTGGGACGGGTCACCATGATATTTTCGGAGCATAGACACGTGGAATACCGGATGAACTAAGGATAACCATGGAGGCAACACAAGTCTATAAGCTACCTCCCCCACTCTATCAAGAATCTCAAACGGCCCGATATACCTAGGGCTCAACTTACCCTTCTTCCCAAATCTCATAACACCCTTCATGGGCGATACCCGAAGCAATAATCTCTCTCCAACCATGAATATCACATCACGAACCTTACGATTGGCATAACTCTTTTGCCTAGACTGAGCTGCACGAAGTCTCTCCTGAATAATCTTGACCTTATCTAAGGCATCTTGAACTAAATCTGTACCCAATAACTGATCCTCTCCCGGCTCAAACCATCCAACTGGCGATCTACACCGTCTACCATATAATGCCTCATAAGGAGCCATTCTGAATGCTCGACTGATAACTATTATTATAGGCGAACTCCGCTAACGGCAAGAACTAATCCCAAGAACCTCCAAAGTCAATAACACAAGCGCAGAGCATATCCTCTAAAATATGAATAGTGCGCTCGGACTGCCTGTCCGTCTGAGGATGAAATGATGTACTCAACTCAACTCGGGTACCCAACTCATGCTGAACTGTCCTCCAAAAGTGCGAAGTAAACTACATACCTCGATCAGAAATGATAGACATTGGCACACCGTAAAGGCGAACAATCTCCCGAATATATATCTCTGCCAACCGCTCCGAAGTATAAGTACTTGCCACTAGAATGAAATGTGCTGATTTAGTCAGCCTATCCATAATAACCCAAAATGCGTCGAACTTCCTCTAAGTCCGTGGGAGTCCAACAACGAAGTCCATAGTGATATGCTCCCATTTCCACTCCGGAATCTCTATCTGTTGAAGCTAACCATTGGGTCTATGATGCTCATACTTTACCTTTTGACAATTTAAGCCACGAGCCATATACGCAATAATGTCTTTTTTCATCCTTCTCCACCAATAATGGTGTCTCAAGTCCTGGTACATTTTGGTTGCACCTGGGTGAATAGAATACTTAGAACTGTGAGCCTTCTCAAGGATCAACTCACGAAGTCCATCAACATTAGGCACACATATACGACCCCGCATCCTCAAAACACCGTCATCTCCAACTATAACCTGTTTGGTACCACCGTGCCGAACTGTGTCCCTAAGAAGCATCAAATGTGGGTCATCATCATGCCGATCTCTGGTGCGCTCAAGTAAAGAAGACCGAACGACGGTACAAGCTAGAACACTGCTGGGCGAAATATCCAACCTCACGAACTGATTAGCCAAAGTCTAAATGTCTGAAGCTAACGGTCTCTCACCGACTGGAATAAATGCAAGGCTGCCCATGCTCACCGCCTTTCTACTCAATGCATCGGCCACCACATTGGCCTTCCCTGGATGATATAATATAGTGACATCATAATCTTTCAATAACTCTAACCATATCCGCTGCCTCAAATTTAGATCATTTTGCTTGAACAAGTACTGGAGGCTGCGATGATCTGCGAAAACCGCACACGGCACACCATAGAGATAGTGCCTCCAAATCTTCAATGCATGAACAATGGTTGCCAACTCTAAGTCATGGACGTGATAATTCTTCTCATGAAATTTTAACTGCCGAGACACATATGTAATCACCCTGCCATCCTGCATCAACACTGCTCCAAGTCCAACACCGGAAGCATCACAATACACCGTGAAAGAACCCAAACCTGATGGTAACACCAACACCGGTGCTGAAGTCAAGGGTGTTTTGAGTTTCTGAAATCTCGCCTCGCACTCGTCTGACCATTTAAAAGGGGCACCTTTCTGAGTCAATTTAATCATTGGGGCTTCTATGGATGAGAACCTCTCCACAAAACGACGGTAGTAACCCGCCAAACCCAAGAAGCTCCTGATCTCTATGGTTGTAGTGGGTCTAGGCCAGTTCTTGACTGCCTCTATTTTCTTAGGATCAACCTGAATACCCTCAGCTGATACGATATGACCCAAGAAGGCTACTGAATCCAACCAGAACTCACATTTTAAAAACTTTGCATACAATTTATCCCTCAACATCTGGAGTGCTATACAGAGGTGTTGCTCATGCTTTTCCCGGCTGCGGGAGTATAAGAATGTCATCAATGAACACGATTACGAAAGAGTCCAGATGAGGCTTGAAAACCCATTTTATCAAGTCCATAAAGGTTGTTGGTGCATTAGTCAACCCAAAGGACATCACCAGAAATTCATAATGCCCATACCTCGTCCGAAAGGCTATCTTAGGAACATCAGACGCCCTAATCTTCAACTGTTGGTAGCCCGATCTCAAATCAATTTTTGAAAATATCCTGGCACCCTGAAGATGATCAAATAAATCACCAATTCTAGGCAATGGATATTTATTCTTGATAGTAACTTTATTCATTTGCCGGTAATCTATACACATCCTCATCGACCCATTTGTCTTCTTCACGATCAACACCGGTGCACCCCAAGGTGAGACACTAGGTTTGATGAAACCCTTATCCAGTAAGTCTTGCAATTGTTCTTTCAACTCTGGTGGGGCCATATGGTATGGAGGAATGGAAATGGGCTGAGTGCCCGGTGTATTGGTAAAAAAGAATTTCATACGTATGATAATTCTTGATAACTCAGCCGGCTACGTGGACCAAGGAAAATATGACTGCTGGACATGATTCTATAAAGAGGCGCGGAGCAAAGAGGCACGGCTCAATAAACCTACGAGGTAATCAGCTATGAGAAACTCAACCTGATTGAGACAAGGAAGAGACACGGTCAGAATGAATCCGGGCAAAGCTACGTGCAGATTCAGAAATCTTCAATTAATGACCTACACGTTACACAAACTTCACGCAACAGTTACAGTTATTCTTTGTAACGTTAAATTAATGTAATAATTAGTCATTAATGTGCCATAATTTCAAGAAATGGACGTTATATTAAGGAAATTCCCTATATAAGGGAATAAAGTATCACTTGTAAAGTCATCTGAACTACGAATACAATACGCTTTACTTTTCTGTACATCATATTATTGTCTATTTACTTACTCTTTTTTACTTATTTTTATTTTATGAATATCAGCAGCCCGTGTTCATTCCTAAAAATATCTTTAGGCAAAGGATCTAATTCTTTGGTTAAACAAATTGGTTATGTTACCGGGAATCTGATAATCTTTGTTTGCTTTTCAAAGCGATATCCTCTGAACTATATCGAACTCCAACGATAATAACCAGTATAGAAATGGGACTCCATCACCTCTTCCGTCCCCAAGAGGTTCAAGGGAACAATCCCAAGAGAGATCCAACAACAACAACAATAACAACAACGATAATGATCAAACAGTAGAGCAAGATCAGGTAAAGCAAATGATTACAGAGTATGTGAGCCAAGCTTTGCAAGAATTTTCAAGGGGATTACCAGCGGCATCACCTACATCACTGACACCACCTCCTAATAACACAATCACCGTGGAAAATCCTCAGTCTGGGTTGGTAAACTCAGCAAGGGATGACACTCCTAACAAATCTCTCGAAGCGAGGCCAGGTATGACTAATAACTCTGAATTACAAAATTTACTACTAACCTTGCAGAAACAGGTGAAGGAACAAAACGATCGAATCGAGCAAATTCCTGGAGTACCACGATGTTGATAGATATTCTCAACAACCTTGGAAACCGAGCGCAGCACCTTTGCCTATACCCAAGAAGTTCAAAATGCCTGATGTCCCTAAGTATGACGGAACAACTGACCCACGTGACTGCGTTTACCACTAGAGTAAAAGGCAACGATCTGACAAAAAAAGAAATTGAGTCGATCCTAGTCAAATATTCGGAGAAACACTTACCAAAGGAGCCCTAACCTGGTACTCTCTTATCCATGAAAACTCTATAGATTCTTTTGCTGAACTTGTAGATTCTTTCATAAAAGCACACTCTGGTGCACAAAAGGTCGAGAAAAGAATGGAAGACATATTTAAAATAAAGCAAGGAGACACAGAACTACTCCGTGAATTTGTAGACAGATTCCAACGAGAAAGAATGCAACTACCAAGGGTGCCTGATAACTGGGCATCCATGGAATTTGCGAGCAATCTAAATGACAAAAGCTCAGAAGCCATGAGAAGACTCAAGGAAAGCTTGAGAGAGTTCCCAGCTACAACATGGAATGACGTTTATAACAGGTACAGTACTAAACTTCGAATAGAGGAAGATACCATTGCTCGTTCAAGGGATGAAGATCATACCAGATCCAGACGTTCCGAATCAGACAGGAAATCAGGTAAAAACAGGTGTGATCCTTACATGGGACCCTCGGGACGAGAGACTCATCCCAGGTTCGAAAATGTTAGGTCAGAATATAGACCATCGAGCAGAGATATGAGCTCGTCCTCATCTATATCCAGAAGGATCGAGATGAATGACACAGAGGTAATGCACGAATTGGGGATCACACCTTCAATGTAAGTACCCCTGAACTAGTTTCAATATTAAGAAACATGGGAGATAAGGTTCGATGGCCTAAAGAAATGAGGTCAAACCCAAATAAAAGGAATCCAAATTTCTTGTGCGAATTCCATAATGATCATGGACACAAGACTGCGGATTGCAGATTTTTACAAGGTGAAATAGAACAATTATTGAAACAGGGCTATTTAACAGAATTGTTTAGTGATAAAAGTAAGCAGGCATACATGATGAACAGGCAGGAGCCCCCGAAGCCTCCATCTACAAAAAGAATCGTCAACGTAATACATGGAGGATAGGAAGTAAACAGAATAGTTTGCAAAGTAGCCTCGAAAATCACAATTACATACGGAAAGCGGGTTCGAGAAAATCAAGACGCAAATGATATAACCTTTGATGATGCAGATTTTGGCGGACTAATGCTCCCCCACAACGATGCTCTGGTAATATCTTTATTCATTCATGACACTAACGTTAAAAGAGTGTTGATTGATCCAGGTAGTTCAGTTAACATCATCTTGCTAAGAGTCGTGGAAGAAATGCTCCTGGGAAATCAGGTGATCCCAAAGGCATGAGCCATATCAGGGTTTGACAACTCTACAGTGATAACCAAAGAAGAAATCGAACTTAGAACTTATGCCGAGAGAGTAATTAAAAACACCAAATTCCAAGTCGTTGATACTGACATGGCTTATAACGTAATCATGGGAAGGCCCTGGATCCACGACATGAAAGCAGTACCGTCCACCTTACATCAGGTAATTAAATTCCCTTCAGAATGGGGAATCAGACAGATTAGAGGTGATCAGCAGACCTCTAGAAATATAAATTTGTGCATTATAACAAAAGAGTAGAGACGGAAGAACCGAAAGATAGGGAAATCTCCCAAACAGATGTTACAGGCCAAACAGGTACGGAAAAAGTTACTGACCGAACAGGTACGAAAGAAGTAAGCGTTCAAACAGATACGGAAGGAGATACCCACGAGAAGGTGAATCAAGTCACCATGGAAGATGCATTGAATCACACGGATGTGGACTCCAGACCGGACGTCATCCAAGAATCGGAGGAAGACGAGCACATCAAAACAACTACGGAAGAGCTCGAAGTTGTTCCATTGTTTGAACAAAAACCTGAACAAAAAGTGCATATAGGCACGAGGTTGTGCCCCAGTCAAAGAGGTAAGTTAATTGATCATTTAAAGGCTAACGCAGATTGATTTGCGTGGTCCCACTCAGATATGACAGGTATCCCACTAGAAGTGATGACTCATAAACTAAATGAAGATCTATCCTTCGTACCTGTTAACCAGAAGAAAAGAAAGCAAGGACCATTCAAAAACCAAGTGATTGACGAAGAGGTACAGAAACTCTTAAAAATTGGTTCGATACGAGAGGTATAATATGAAGCTGAATCCAGAAAAATGCACTTTTGGCGTAGAATCAGCTTTCGGAAGATTTATTTCCAGGTCTTCCGAGAAAAGTTTTAAATTCTTTCCAGTCCTCAAAAAGCAAGATCAATTCTAATGGACTGAAGAATGTCAACAGGCTCTCAAAGATATGAAATCTTATCTATCAAAAACCCCGCTGATATCAAAGCCGAAGGAAGGGGAGGGGTTGTACGTCTATCTTGTTGTCGCAAAAATTGCTATAAGTGCAGTATTGGTAAGGGAAGATAAAGGTAAACAATCTCCTATTTATAATGTAAGCAAAATATTACTAGATGCTGAAACCAGATACCCACGTCTAGAAAAGTTAGCCTTAACTTTAATAATGGCATCTAGAAAATTACGACCATATTTTCAATGTCATCCAATCACTGTTGTGACTTCATATCCATTAAGGAATATATTGCATAAACAAAAACTATCAGGAAGATTGGCTAAATGGGTCATAGAGTTAAGCGGGCATGATATAATATATCAACCTAGGACTGCAATAAAGTCTCAAATTTTAGCTGATTTTGTCACTGACTTTAGTAATAGCATTGTCCCTGAAGTGGAAAAAGAGTTACAACTCTTTAATGGTGCTAATACGGGCCTATGGACCCTATTTACCGATGGTTCTTCCAATATAAAAGGTTTCGGTTTAGGCATAGTCTTAATATCACCCACGGGTGAAAAGACACGACAAGCTATCAAATGTTATCCTATAACTAACAATGAAGCAGAGTATGAAGTTGTTATTGCAGGACTAGAACTGGCACGAGAACTCTCAATCGAGCAACTCACAATAAAAAGTGACTCCCAGCTGGTGGTAAATCAAATGCAGGGGACTTACATCGCTCGAGAGACTCGAATGCAACAGTATCTGGAAAAGGCACGAGAACTCGTGAGACAATTCAAAACGTGGAAGGTAATACAAATACCTAGAGAGGAAATTACAGAAGCAGATGCATTAGCTAACCTCGCAGTAGTCAGAGAAGTAACAAACAAAGACAATGCAGTTGTCGTTCATCTATTCCATTCAGCGATCGACCAAGACAGAAATAAGGTAACTTTCAACAATTTAACCTGGGATTGGAGAAGCGAAATCTTAAATCTTTTGCAGAATGGCACCGTACCTGAAGACAAAAAAGCAGCTCAAGCACTTCGCTGCAAAGCTGCATGGTACTGCCTCATTCGCAACTCATTATATCGCAAGATGTTCGGAGGTCCCCTAGCAAAATGCCTCGGACCTAACCAAACGGAGTTTGTGATGAAAGAAGTCCACGAAGGACACTGTGAAAATCACGCAGGGGTGAGATCCTTGGTAAAAACCCCAATCAAAGCTGGGTATTATTGGCCTAAGATGGAAGAAGAAGCTGAGAACTTCGTATCCAAATGCGACAGATGTCAAAGGTTTGCCAATAACATGCATCGACCCGCGGAATTATTGCATCCAATAATATCCCCATGACCCTTCATGAGTAGGGTATGGACATAGTGGGACCTCTTCCCACAGCTAAAGGACAGGAGATCATGTGTGATAATGGCCCACAATTCATAGGCTCGCAAATCACGAAATTCTTCGAAAGCTGACAAATCAAACGGATTACTTCAACGCCATATCACCCTGTGGCTCACGGTCAAGCTGAGTCAATGAATAAAGTCATCATAAAAAATCTAAAGAAGCGGATAGAAAAAGCCAAAGTAAATTGTCCTGATGAGTTACCAGCGGTATTATGGGCATACAGAACAACTTCAAAAACAGCCACAGGAGAAACTCCGTTCGCACTTGTCTATGGCTCAGAAGCCTTAATACCCGTGGAGATTGGCGAACCAAGCATAAGGTTTACAACAGCCATGGAGGATGAAAACAACGATGAGTTGAGCATTAATCTAGACTTAATCGAACAAAGAAGAGAAGTCGCATTAATACGGATGGCAGCTCAGAAACAAATCATAGAGCGTTATTACAACCGTAAAGCTCGCCTCAGATACTTCAAGATTGGGGACTTTGTTCTTAAAAATTATTTCAATCAACAAAAGAAGAAGGTGCAGGAAAGCTAAGTCCAAACTGGGAAGAACCCTACAAAGTCCGAGGCATAGCTGGGAAGGGCGCTTACGAGCTGGAAGCTATGGACGGCAGAATCCTACCAACAAGCTGGAATGCCATCCATTTGAAGAAGTACTACTTCTAAGGAAAGGAATACCCCCGGTCAGGTATCACACGTTCGATTTTGTTTTGAACATTTAAAATTTTACTAACCTTTTTAGATGATAGGCATAAAGTTAACCCATCACCAGATGATGATATTAGACCTGCAAAGACGCGATGAAGTAATTGAATTCCCGGTCTAGGGTTACACTTTCTGATGGACGTTTTAAAGGGTTAAGCAATCATCATCTAAAACCTATATACCTTCGAGTCCAGTATGTTTTTCCTTTTCAGGAAAAGGACCACAAGGAAGGAATAATCAAGTTCTCGAGATTTCATTCTTCAATGTTCAAACACTTGGGGGACTATATAGTATGGAAGGCTAAGACGAAGCAAAGAAGACTATCAAAAAGTCAAAGCTCGAGCCTAAAGATCCATCTACCCAACAAGTCAAGTGATACGAGCAAAATCGAAAGAGCTAAAGACTCAAACACAAAGCCTGATCCAGAAAACCTTCGAACATGTTCAGGTTAAAAGGCAAAATATTAGCTACGAGGAAGAAATGCACATCTTTGTATTTATTCAAAAGAAAATTTTTGTAACCAAAAACAGTTGTGGATAAAAGATCATCATCATTGTACTCATTCAAAAACTGTTGTAACTGAAAACAGTTACGAAATCTTTGTACTCATATAGAAAACTGTTATCAAATAAAACAGTTACGGATAAAAGATCAAAATCCTTGTACTTATTTGAAAAAATGTTATCAAATAAAACAGTTACGGATGGAAAAACATTTCCCTCGTGATTATTGAAAATTGTTATCAACAAAAACAGTTATGGGTAAAAAAAATCAACTTTTGTAAAAACTGTTACAAACGAAAAACAGTTATTATCTTGTATTAACTCGAAAAAACTGTTGCATACGAAAAACAGTTACGAAATACAAGTGTATATCGAATCTGTTAAAAGAAAACAGTTGCAACATGAGTTTTAGACAATAACCAAACACATGTAAAATGTTGTGAAAGTATAAACAAAAACTTTCTTCAGAAACATTCTTAAACATGTGAAAAATTTCTATCACTCTATTGCATTATTACACCATTATGAAGTTGAGACGTCTTCTTCATTAAGTGTTGATAAAAAGGGCCCTCTTTTATAAACAAATGCCTACTACAAAAAGGCACGCATTTTATATGCAACACCGTACCTACTATGAAAAGGTATGAGCAATTTCAGCATACTTATGAAAAAACTCAGAGGTAAAACAAAAAACTCGAAAATCAAGCATGCAAAAGACTTAAGAAGAGTGAAACAAAAACTCAAAGCAAAAAAGTCATACTTGCATATATTAAAGCGGCTAAGTAAAAAACTAAGTATTAACTAATACTTAGCCTCATATAGTTTTGTATATTGGGGTACCCCTAAGTTGTCAGTTGGGGACTTTAAAGAGAACCAAATTTACCCTGATGGAGCTGGGGTTAATCACCAATCAAATAAAAAAAGGGGGGAACCAACATCTTAATTGTCTTTAGAAGGGGGATCAACTTCTTCACTGGCAGAGGGAGCAGGAGCAGCTTGAGACAAGGGGACTTGAGCAGCAGGAGCCTCACCTTCAGGTGAAGAGAGATTCTGACCTTGTTGATCCTTCTCCATGGCTTCTTTGATTTTAGTTATTTCAGCATTAACGTCGAAACCCTCTTGACTCATTTCCGTCAATGTGTCGAAGCGAGAATTCATGTACGCCCAACTAACATTGACAGCTGCCGCTTCCTCAAGAGCTTCGTAATCATTCTCCCATATCATGATCTCAACTCTCAACTTTTCCCTCTCAGCCTCAACAACATCTTTGGCGGCCCTTAAAGGTGCAACAGACCTCTCTAGGAATCGAATTTTGTCCAACTGAGGCACGAGACAACTGTTTAGAAAATGAAGACTCAAGGATGCTCTTGTCTTTGTCCGCCTGGTTAGAAGAAGCCTTCTCCATTGCCAACTCCGCTTCCATGACTCTCATCTGCCGCTCCAAGGTGCGTTTTTCTTCTTCTAAGGCTTCCATGTCGAGCCTCCTTCAAAGAGGAATGCACGATCTCATTAGCCCAGGTAAGAGAACTGTGGCTATCCAGCTTGGTCCTCTCTGTTGGGCCTATCAAGGGATTCAGCCTCACATCAGGCTGGCTGGATTTCTTAAAAAGGCTCCCACTACCCGGGACTTCGATTAACACCTACCTTATCTCTCATCTGAAAGACCCTACTTCTCTAACATGAGGAGGCACGGAAGCAGGCTGAGATGAAGAAGCCATGGGAAATGAAGTCTAAGGAGCTGAAAAAGCCACAGGCAAAGCAGCAACGGGAGCAGTAATACCTAAGGGAGCAGAGGAAATAACAGGAACAGATGAAGGAGTTCTACCAAAATAGGGAGGAAAAACAGCCAAGGGAGCTTCATTAACATCAGGGCCAAAGCCTTCACGGAACAAGTGATCCACAGAATCACGCACAGGAGAGGGAGAAACATCCTCGGAGGTAGAAGGTCCGACTTCAGGTACGGGAGGCACAGCCACGTGTGTAGACTCATCGTCTGAAATCACCCTCCTTCTATGCGACCTATGCACCAAAGTGCCCTCCTCTTCCTCCTTCTCTTCTGAGGTCCTAGTTCCACCAGCCTTTCTCTTAGAAGACGAAGATCCTGGAAATATTTCCTGGGCCTGAGCCATGGACATTTTGGAAACAGACGCAGCAGGCACTCCACGGATAGGAAACCCTATAAAAAATAAAGGGTTAAAACGAGAAAGAGATTCGAGCAAGGAAAGAAACGAAAAAGCTTCACTTACCGTGAGTTTTCACTTTCCAACCGTACTTCCCGGAGAAGTACTACCAAAACCTTTCCTCCAACAGAGCAATCGACAAAATCGTTTCTACCCAATCACGGATACCAGAGACATTCTCAACAGTACCCATGATTGCTGAAAGAAGAAGAAACAGCTACGGTGTTAATAAAACACTTAAAGCAAAAAAGAAGAAAAATAACAAATGTGAGATAAAATGTACTCACGTGCACGATTTCACTTCTCGGGGAAGGAACGATTTTCTTCACCCACTAAACCAGCAGTGGGCACGGCAACGTACCGAAGGTACCAACCTTTATCCTTATCGTCTTCAGGGGTTACCAGCACTCTTTTACTCCTGGCAGCCAGTGTAAAAATCCCTTGACGAAATAAGGCAGGAGAATAAAGATGAATGAGATGATTAAAGGTGAAACGAACCGAGTCTAAAGTAGCTAAACACCGGAGACACGCAACAACCCACCACACAAGAGGACCGATTTGTCCTAAGAAAATTTTGAAGAAACGACAGAATTCGATGATGGTTGGATCAATAGGAGGTTTAAACCCTAAAGTAAAAGGGTAGGTATAAACGAAAGAATATCCCGTCTTGTAAGACGTTATTCTTTGGTTGCTATTCGGATAATGATAGGAAAATCAGACTTCCAAGAACATTCCCTGCGAACAAGGGGAATCAAACCTTCGGTGATAAGGGCAGGATACCTATCGGCACTATCGAGGGATAACGATTGATCTACAAGGACCTGACTATCCCTAGTGAAGGTAAACTCAGCAGGAATGATTTCATCAACTCGTGGTTCGCGTAAGGGTTCGTGATGTTCTCTACCCCTAGACGAAGACCTGGAAGCCCTAGCTCTTAGAGAAACTAAAGACCTAGAAGAAGGAGGGGAAGTAATTTGGGAAGAAGAAGAGCCTCTCGAAGGAGTAGAACCTAAACTCCTCATTCTACCACCTCTCGGGCTCCGAGTCGGAGCAGAAGAAAGGGTCAAATCCTCAACATCTATCACTCTTTTAGGCTGGTTCGAAGAAGACATGTTTACGAAGACAAGGGAAAAATTCTTTACAAATAAAAAAACAAGTTAGAAGTGTTTCATGAAAGTAAAGAAAGGAAAAGAGGTATTTATACTTGAAGACAGCCGTCAAACATGGGAAAAACAATTATGAGAAATTCATAATTGAAGGTGTCACTCGTGACTGATGCAGCCGCAAAAAGCCCTAAAATGCGTCGAGTAACTGCAGAACCAATCCGTAGGGAACACGTGGCTAGAGCATCAA
The DNA here is from genome assembly GCA_005239495.1 of Nicotiana undulata. Taxonomy (NCBI): domain Eukaryota; kingdom Viridiplantae; phylum Streptophyta; class Magnoliopsida; order Solanales; family Solanaceae; genus Nicotiana; species Nicotiana undulata. The sequence continues at coordinate 28,986 of ML276377.1, read as the reverse complement.
ATGAAAGTGACAAGCGACGCCTATGTTCAAAGAAGGATACAATGTTTCGAGGTAAAGCGGCGGAAAAATATTCCCGCCATAAATGCGTTTCCACTTACCAAATATTAATCGATAAATAAATGGTAAGTGAGGGGGACTATCTGTATTGGTAAAAAAGAATTTCATACGTATGATAATTCTTGATGACGCAGCCGGTACGTGGACCAAGGAAAACATAACTGCTGGACATGATTCTATAAAGAGGCGCGAAGCAAAGAGGCACGGCTCAATAAACCTACGGGGTAATGAGCTACGAGAAACTCAACCTGATTGAGACAAGGAAGAGACACGGTCAGAATGAATCCGGATAGAGTTATGGGCAGATTCAAAAATCTTCAATTAATGACATACACGTTACACAACCTTCACGCAACAGTTACGGTTATTCTTTGTAACGTTACATTAATGTAATAATTAGTCATTAATGTGCCATCATTTCAAGAAATAGACGTTATATTAAGGAAATTCCCTATCTAAGGGAATAAAGTATCACTTGTAAAGTCATTTGAACTACAAATACAATACTCTTTACTTTTCGGTACATCATATTATTGTCTATTTACTTACTCCTTTTTACTTATTATTATTTCCGTGATTATCATAAGCCCATGTTCATTCCTAAAAATAGCTTTAGACAAGGATCTAATTCTTTGGTTAAACACCCTGAGCCATATCAATACAAAAATCAATATCCCTGTCGGGTGGCATCCCCGGTAGGTCTCCAGGAAATACCTCGGGAAACTCACGAACAATAGGAACTGAATCTATAGAAGAAACCTCAGCATCAGAGTCACGAATATGAGCCAAATAAGCCAAACACCCCTTCTCAACCGTGCGACGAGCCTTGGCATATGAAATCACTCGGCTGGGAGAATGACCAGGAGTCCCTTTCTATTATAATCAAGGCAACCCCGACAAAGCTAAAGTAACTTTCTTGGCGTGACAATCCAAGATGGAATAATAAGGCGAAAACCAATCCATGCCCAATATAATATCGAAATCGACCATGTCAAGAAGAAAAAGGTCCACGCTAGTTTCAAGACCCTCAATGACTACTACGCACGATCTATACATACGATCTACCACAGTAGCATCCCCCACCGGCGTAGACACATAAACAGGAACACTCAAGGAATCGCGGGGCACAACCAAATACGAGGAAAAATAGGATGACACATAAGAATAAGTAGACCCCGGATCAAACAAAACTAATGCATTTCTATTGCAAACTGAAATAGTACCTATAATGACAGCATCGGAGGACTCCGCCTCAAGTCTAGCTAGGAATGCATATAACTGGGTTGGGCCCTGCCGCCCTGAACCACATCTCTAGGAGGACCTCTGATAGGTGGACCTCCACCTCTAGCGGCCTGGCCTCCACCTCTAACAACCTGACCTCTACCTATGGCTGCCTGACCCCTACCCCTGGTTGGCTGGGCAGGCGGTCCCGGAACTATAGCACGGAAACCCTGATACCGAGAATTATCCGACTCGTGAGGATAATATCTAGAAATGTGCCTCGAGTCACCACAAGTGTAACAAAACCTCGGCTGTTGAAACTGCTAGCCGACAAACTGACCATGTCGACCGATATAACCACCTTGAACACTCTGGAGAGGAGGTGCACTGATGGGAGCTGATGGTGCATTGTAGGCTGGCTGAGCAGAAGGAGGCATATAAGAACCACGACCTCACTGAAGTACCATGTGAAGCCTGAAGTGCTGAGTGGAACGGCCTGGAAGAATGGCCTCTACTGAAACTAACCCCGCCTCCAGATGAGGCACCGGTGAAACCACCGGAATGGCGAGGTCTTTTGTCAGACCCCTGGCCTCCCATCCCGAGAACTGACTCTACTCTCCTAGACACATTTGCCGCATCCTAAAAAAAATATCAGTCCCTGTCTCTTTCGCCATCTGTAGCCTGATGGGTTGAGCAAGGCCCTCAATNCTCTCTCTCTCTCTCTCTCTCTCTCTCTCTCTCTCTCTCTCTCTCTCTCTCTCTCTCTCTCTCTCTCTCTCTCTCTCTCTCTCTCTCTCTCTCTCTCTCTCTCTCTCTCTCTCTCTCTCTCTCTCTCTCTCTCTCTCTCTCTCTCTCTCCGTGGGAAACAAAAGAAGAGCATGTCTAGCCAACTCCACAAAACTATTCTCATACTGGGTCGCGGTCATGCTGCCCCGCTAAAGTCTCTCAAACTGACGACGTTTTTCCTCTCGAGTAATAACAGGCAAAAACTTCTCCATAAAGAGATGAGAAAATTGATCCCAAATCAAGGCAGGTGACCCAATTGGTCTAGCCAACAAGTAATCCCTCCACCATTTCTTAGCGGAACCGATCATCTGAAAGGCAGCTAAATCGACCCCATTGGTCTCCAAAATACCCATATTACGCAAAACCTCATGATAACTATCCAGATATTCCTGAGGATCCTCTAAAGTCTCACCACTGAAATGAACAGGAAATAACTTAATGAACTTGTCCAACCTCCACAAAGCATCGGTGGACATAGCTACCTCATCAACAGGCAGCTCTGCTGCTACTGGATGAATTACCCCAACTGGATTTGTTGTTGGGGTCTGAACTTGAGGAGTAGTCTAAATCGGAGTGTGGTAGCAGGAGTCTGGACCCCTCCTCCAGCCTGAGATACAGCTGCTGCAACAGGGAATGTGCCAGTATGGGCTACACTCTCCATAATGCCCCCTAAACAGACCAAAGCGCCCTGAAGTACCGGGGTAGAAATAAACCCCTCTGGGACCTGAGTTGGTCTCGCTGGAACGGTCTGAGCTGGAACCCCCCCCCCCCCCC
>ML276377.1:0-26015 GCA_005239495.1 Nicotiana undulata | reverse complement strand
TGTGTGAAAAGACCAAGTGTGGGGCCTTGGGTTGTCCGGCTGGAACAGTGTGGGCGGGAACCCCCCCCCCCCCCCCATTAATCTCGATCTGGAGTTCCACAGCTAGGGCTGCTGTTTGAGCAATGGGCTGAGTCCTGCCCTTGCCTTGGCCTCTGGCGCGGCCTCGGCCTCTGCCCTTAGTAAGAGTTGTTGCTGCTGGAGGACCGGAATGTTGGTCAGCAGAAGAGAAAGCACGTGTTCTCGCCATCTACGAGAGAATAGAAAAATTCAATAAGTATTTGAGATAACAAGAATCGCACGAGAGAATAGAAATAAAAATGGAGTTGTTTCCTAACTCAATAGCCTCTGAGAGATAAGTACAGACGTCTCTATACCGATCCTTCAGACTCTATTAAGCTTGTTCGTGAATTGTGAGACCTAAGCAACCTAGTGCTCTGATACCAACTTGTCACGGCCCAAATTCTCAACCTTAGGGATCATGATGGCGCCTAACACCACACTTGCTAGGCAAGCCAATGTTAGAACTCGATTAGCTATTTCCTTTGAATATTTACTTAAACATGATAAGACAATTTAAAATAAACTAACTCTAATAATTTCCAACGAATAACTTCATGAATAAAATAATAAATGAATAACTAAGCCGATCCATGAACTAAATATATAACTAAAAGCCTACCCAGGGTCTGGTGTCACAAGTCACGAACTACTAAGAATACTACAAATAATGATCTGAATGAAATAATGTAACTATTTCGAATATAATAAAAACAGTATCTGAAGAATTAAGAGAAGTGTTAGGGGTCTCAAAGGGCTTTTCTGGTAGCCATAAAGGGGACTGGTGGTGGAACGAAGAGGTCCAAGGAAAGGTGGAAGCAAAGAAAGCAGCGTATTTGAAGCTAGTAGAGATTATAAACGAGGGGCAGAAGAGTGCCAACAGGGAGGGGTACAAGAAGGCAAGGAGAGAGGAGAAGTTGGCGGTTTCTGCAGCCAAGGCCGCGGTGTTTAGTTGTTTATACGAAGAACTTGGGGTTAAAGGCGGGGAAAAGAAGTTGTACAGGATAGAAAAGGTGAAGGAGCAAAAAGCCCGAGATCTGGACCAAGTAAGATGCATAAAAGACGAGGAGGGAAGAGTGTTAGTGGAGCGGGCACAGATTAGGAAGAGATGGCAGGCGTACTTCCATAAACTCTTGAACGAGGAAGGAGATAGGGGCATCGCGTTTGGGGAGTTGGAGTACGCGGAGTGACAGCTAGATTTTGGATACTATAGACGCATACGAGTTGGGGAGGTGGTAGAGGCTATGCGTAGGATGAGTATGGGTAGAACGACCGGGCCGGACGAGATCCCGATGGAATTCTGGAAGAGTGTGGGCAAGGAGGGTTTGGAATGGCTTGCTAGGTTGTTTAACGTCATTTTTAGGATGAAGAAGATGCCTGAAGATTGGAGGCAAAGTACGATGATCACGTTGTACAAGAACAATGGGGTATGTCCAAAATTGCACAACTACAGGGGTATCAAGTTGTTAAGTCATACGATGAAAGTGTGGGAGAGGGTGATTGAAGGGGGGTTGATAAGGTGTGTGTCCATTTCCGAGAACCAGTTTGGTTTCATGATGGGACGTTCGACTACTGAGGCCATTCAGATAGTGAGGAGATTAGTGGGGCGGTATAGGGCGGTGAAGAAGGATTTGCATATGGTGTTCATTGGCCTGGAGAAATCATATGACAAAGTACCGAGAGAGGTTCTATGGAGATGCTTGGAGGCTAGAGGTGTGCATGTAGCATATATTAGAGTGATTCAGGACATATATGATGGGGATAAGACACGAGTGAGGACAACAGGAGGAGACTTTGACTACTTTTCGGCTGAGATGGGGTTGCATCAGGGATCAGCACTTAGCTCGTTTTTGTTTTCCCTGGCGATGGATTCTTTGACGTGTCACATTCAAGGGGAGGTGCCTTGGTGCTTGTTATTTGCGGATGACATAGTACTAATTGATGAGACGCGAGGTGGCATTAACGAGAGGCTGGAGGTCTGGAGACACACTTTAGAGTCTAAGGGTTTCAAGTTGAGAAGGACCAAGACAGAGTACTTGGGGTGCAAGTTCAGTGGTGTTACTCAGGAAGCGGACAGGGATGTGAGACTCGATACACAAGTTATAACCAAGAGAGAGAGTTTCAAATATTTGGGATCCATAATTCAGAAGGATGGGGAGATAGATGAGGATGGTACTCACCGTATCGGAGCAGGATAGGTGAAGTGGAGGCTCGCTTCTGATGTCTTGTGTGATAAGAATTTGCCATTGAAACTTAAGGGTAAGTTCTACAAGGTAGTGGTCAGACTGATTATGGTGTATGGGGCAAAGTGTTGGCCAGTCAAAAAGTCTCATGTCCAGCAAATGAAAGTAGCGGAAATGAGGATGTTGAGATGGATGTGTGGGCATACTATATTGGATAAAATTAGGCATAAAGTTATTCGGGACAAGGTGGGAGTGGCCCCTGTGGAGGCTAAGATGCGTAAGGCAAGGCTGAGATGGTTTGGGCATGTTAAGAGGAGAAGCACAGATGCCCCAGTCAGGAGATGTGAGAGGTTGGCCTTGGGAGGTGAGAGGAGGGTAGAGGTATACCTAAGAAGTTTTGGGGTGAAGTGATCAGGTGGGACATGGCGTAGCTTGAGCCGACCGAAGACATGACCCTATATAGAAGGGCATGGAGGTGTACGATTAGGGTGGAAAGTTAGTAGGTAGTCGTGCGTTTCCCTTTGTCTTCCCTAGTTCGATAGTATTAGTGCTAGTATGGTTCCTTCTTTTCCTTAGTTTGCTATAGTCGCGCGTCTTGTTCTGTTACTACTTACCTTCGGTAATTTCGTAGTTGCTAGCAGTACTTTGCCTTATTCTCGTGTGTTGCCTCAGACCTATTTGCCTGAATAGACTATCTTGCTATAACTTGTTATTGGTACTCATTGAATATTCTTTGTTGTTATCTCCGATTTAGTTTTCTAACGTGTTGTACGCTATCACTTGTTATCAGGGCTTTCTTCACCTTCTCTACCCTTCTAGGATAGGGGTAAGGCTGCGTACATCCTACCCTCCCCAAACCCCACATGGTGGGAATATACTGGGTAGTAGTTGTTGTTGCTATAGAACTAAGAGAAGACTCAAGGAATCTGCAGACACCAACAGATCTACCTCGTGTCTCCGAATGATGAATGCGAGCTACTAAAAATCTCCTAACGCTGGCAGGTACCTGAATCTGCAAAAAATAGTGCAGAGTGTAGTATCAATACAACTGACCCCATGTACTGAGTAAGTGCCGAGCCTAACCTCAACGAAGTAGTGACGAGGCTAGGACAAGACACCACATAAAACCTGGATATGTATATAACCTTGCTAGCAGGAATAACAACAATTAAGGAATTTAAAAGAAATAGAAATTTAATGGGAAGGGAGCATGCGATGGGGAATTTTCTAACATAATAAACAAGGAAAACAATAAGGCAAACACAAATAGTGAGCAACAACAATTTCAGCAATTAAAAATAGGAAGAAACTTGCACGGCATCACCCTTCGTTCTTTATCACTCTTCCTCACCATATGCATAGATGTAAATGTGAATGTAAATGTGCACGGCATCACCCTTCGTGCTTTATCACTCTTCCTCACCATGTGCATAAATGTAAATGTGAATGTAAATGTGCACGGCATCACCCTTCGTGCTTTATCACTATTCCTCACCATATGCATAAGTATGAATTATAAGTATGAATGTGCACGACATCACCATTCGTGTTTTACTCTCTTTCCTCACCCAAACGGTAGAAATAATAATATCCCGGCAAGAAAATCAACTATAACCAATCTAGTTCCAACAATATACTTCACAAAAAAAATCTCAACTTGAGCTAATGCTCAACAGTGGTCAATTACCAAGAACTCATCATAAGTCCTGTTCAACATGGATAGTCATCAATTTAAGCATAGACAGTACATAACAAGAGTCACAACAATCACAGTAAGACTTACGGGCATACTTGACACCAACGTATAGATACTCGTCACCACACCTATACGTCGTACTCAACACTAACTCGTAGCAATTACAACAACAACACCTATACCCTCAAGCTAAGATTAGGCCAAACACGTACCTCAATTCCGCAAGCCACTCACTACTCGATTATAGCTTTTCCTTTCGAATTCACCTCCAACACACTCGAATCTAGTCATAATTAGCTTAATATCATTAATTAATGCTAAAGGAAGTAACTTTACTAAAAAATTATGATTTTTCCTAAGTTTTTTATTTAAAAAATTAAAACCCGACCCCGAGCCTGCTTGAAATTCCCTAATTCTACCCAAACCCTCAATTTTTACCATGAAAATTCTTGATTTTTGATTTGTAAGTGATGAAAACCCTTGGGTAATTGAAAGAGTAGAGTTTAGAATTGATTACCAATACTTTGGGGATGAACTTGGGTGAAGAAAATTGCCTCTAGGTCTTTGTAGTTCGAAAAATAGGAAGAAAAAGAGTTATGTTCGTGTTAAGTCTGGTTTTATATCACTGGGCAGGCCTTCATCGCGTTTGCGTGAGCCTGCCCGCGTTCGCTATGGGTCAGGCCCAAATGACTTTCGTGTTCGCACAAGGCTGTACGCGTTCGCAATGTTTTACCAACTGGACCCTCCGCGATCGGGGCCCAATGGTCGCGTCCACATAGAAGAAACCCAATCTCCTCCCCCAGGCCCAGTTACCCAGTGCGTTTGCGAGAGCCTGACCGCGTTCGCGTAGGGTCTCCCCCAGCCCACCGTGTTCGCGTCAAGGGTCCCGCGTTTGCATAGTACAAAAAGGCCCAATCAAATTTTACTCTATGCATTTGCGATTGGATCAATGCGAACGCGATGAGCAGCTTTGTTGTGCACCAGAAACAGGAAAAAAAACCAGCAACTTTCTTAAGTGTAAAACATCTCGTAGCCTACCCAAAACTCACTCGAGCCCTCGGGGATCTAAACCAAACATGCACGCATGTCTAAAAACATCATTCAAACTTGTTCATGCGATCAAATCATGAAAATAACACCTAAAACTATGAATTAAACCTCAAAACTCGTCATTTTTTTCAAGAACAATTAAAGTTCTTTATTTCTCAACCGGACGTCCGAGTCATGTCAAATAAACTCCGATTCTCACCAAATTTCACATATGGCACCAAAATACGGTCCCGATACCAATGGTTTCAAACATTAATTCTTTTCTTTATTTTTGATTAATAATTCAGCAAAATAATTTCTTTCAAAAAAATTAATTTCTAAGGCTTGGGATCTCGGAATTCAATTCCGGGCAAACGCCTTGGGTCATCACAACCATATATGCATCTATTAATCTGTCAAGGCAAACAGCCCGCTCCCATGAGAGTGTCGTACATAAAATCCTGCCGAGGCGAACGACCCGATCCCATAAGAGTAGTAAAAGAATTTTCCCGCCCGCAAATCATACATGCGACACGGTAAAATATTATTTTAAAGGATTACCCCGCTCGCGAATCATACATTCTACACGATAAAATATAATTTAAAAGGATTACCCCGCTCGCGAATCATACATGCGACACGGTAAACTTATAAATGAAAACTTTTAAGATCCCCATTTTCATAAATACTTCAACTCCTTTCAAACATTTAATAAGCAAATTCAATCTCACTCCTTCTCGAGGCAAACAATAATTATACATCAATAATAATATCAACAAGGCATGATGTAAGCCTAAAACTACCCGACACATAGGCATAGCTAGTAGCCACGTACGGACTCTCGTCACCTCGTGCGTAGATAGCCCCCACAAATAGAAGCACATAATAATTTAGTTCACCTATGGGGTTAATTCCCTCTTACAAGGTTAGAAAGGAGACTTACCTCGCTCTGAAGTTCCATAACCGGCTTCCAAGCCCATCCGATGACTCAAATCGATGCATAACGCTCCAAAACTAGCCAATAATTATGCAAAACCTATTAACATATGCTCAGATACTCATTATAACCCAATTTATAACAAGTCCCCCGATCGAAAAGTTGATAAAAATTACCCTCGGGCACACGTTCCCGGATTCTAAAATTTTTCGAAGATAAACTTTACCCATAACATTACGAACTCAAATATAAAATTTATTCCCAATTACATGCCCAAATTCGTGGTAAAAATCCAAAATACCAAATTTTAGGTCTTCCGCCAAAAATCCCACAATTTATACAAATTCCCATGTTTAAATCCTTATACAAACCATGTGTTTGACTTATAATGAATGGGAATAACTTAACTTGACGTTGATGATGAAGAATGAGCTCCAAACTTGCTCCAAGGCCGGCTCTCATGGAGGAAATAAAGTGAAAATGACCCAAGCCCTCGCTTTTAAAGAACACACTGCCCAGCCCCAACCTTCGCACCTGCGGTCCAATTGTCGCACTTGCGGCTTCGCAGGTGCGAGACACCTTCCACTTCTACGCCTCTCCCGCTTCTACGAGACGTTTTTTGCTTCTTCGCTTGCACAGATGCGGCCAAAAGCTCTGCACCTGCGGTCCTTCACCTGGCTGGCCTGCTCGTTCCTGCGACTCAAATTTCGCACCTGCGCCCGACACCTCGCAGGTGCAGGTACACCAGACATCAGCTGCCTCAACCCTTCTTTAAAATTCCAAATTCGATCCGTTAACCACCCGGAATCCACCCGAGGCTCCTGGGACCCATCCAATTACACCAACCAATTCCAAAATAGATTATGAACTTAGTCGAGCCTTGAAATCACATCAAATAACGTCAAAATCACGAATCGCAACTCAATTCAAGCTTAATAAACTTTAGAACTTCAAACTTCAACATTCGATGTCGAAACCTATCAAATCACGATCGATTGACCTCAAATTTTGCACACAAGTAATTTTCAACATTATGGACCTACTCCAACTTCCAGAATCGGAATCCGACCCCGATGTCAAAAAGTCCACTCCTGGTCAAATTTCTCAAAAACTTTCAAATTTCTAACTTTTGACAAACGACTCCGAGATGACCTACGAACCTCCAAATCCACATTTGGATGCTCTCCCAACACCAAAATCACCATACAGAGCTATTCCAGACTCGGGATCTAAAACGAACATCGATAACATTGAAATTCACTTCGACCCAAATTTATGAATTTCTTCCAAAATGTCAACTTCCACAATAGACGCCGAAATGCTCTTGGGTCATCCAAAACCCGATCTGAACATACGCCCAAGTACGAAATCATCATACGAACCTGCTGGAATCTTCAAATCCCAATTCCGAGGTCGTTTACTCAAAATCGATATTTGGTCAGATTCTTCCAACTTAAAGCTTCCAAAATAAGAATTATCTTTCCAAATCAACTCCAAAACTCCCGGAATTATATTCTGACCACGCGTACAAGTCATAATACCTGAAGTGAAGCTGCTCACGACCTCAAAATGCCAAAGAATACACTAGAGCTCAAAACAACCAGTCGGGTCGTTACATTAAGTATGTATCTATAAACCGAAAATAAATGAGAAACTTGACTTGTATAACATCTTACACTTCCCATGTAGCTTCTTCAATTGTATGGTGTTTCTATAAGACTTTTAAGAACATTATTTCTTGCGACCGTAGTTTTCTTACTTTTCTATCAGTAATAGACATCGACTTCTCCTCGTAAGACAACTTCTCATCAAGCGTTATAGTTGGTGCTTCAAGCACTTGGGATGAGTCTGATATACATTTTCTTAGTATGGAGACATGAAATAGTGGATTAATAAATGACAACTCAAGAGGAATTGCAAAACGATATACCACTGGTCCTATTTGGTCAACTATCTCATACATACCTACAAACCACAGAGTCAACTTACCTTTTTTTTCAAATTGCATCACGCCCTTCATAGGAAAGACTCTAGGAACACTTTGTCCCTAATTATGAACACTAAATCTCTTCTTCGTATAATACTTTTATCTGCTTTGAATTATGAGCAATCTCTGCCTGATCAATTGAACCTTGTCAAATGCTTTTTGTACTAAGTTGGGTCCTAATAAGTTAATTTCACCAGCTTCAAACCAACCGATAGGATAACGACATCTTCTACCATACCATGCTTCATACGGTGCCATCTGAATACAAAGCTGGAAGTTATTACTGTAAGCAAATTCAACTCAAGAATACTATCTCTAACATTGAAATTCACTTCGACCCAAATTTATAAGCGTCCTAACTACCTCCAAACTCAAGAATACTATCTCTTAACATATCCTCCAAGATCTGTATAGTACATTCGGACTTTGCGTTTGCATGCGATAAAAACTAGTACTAAGATCTACTCGTGCACCCAACGTTTCTTGAAAAAGTTTTAAAATCGTGAAGTGAATTGTGATCCTCTATCAGAGATGATGGACAATAGAGCTCTATTGAGTCATTCCATTCATGTATATCTGTGCATATTTTTCCTCACTATAAGAGTTTCGACTAGCAAGAAACGTGCCTACTACGTAAGAAAATTTACAACTTTCCACATATAGTCATACCTCTAATGGTTTAGATAATTTAGTCGTATATGTATTATAATTCTATTGCATTTCTACTCAGAATGTTGTGTTATTGTAGTGGGCATGTGAGTCTCAAGTGCTTGCCTTAATATACCAACATGTCAAATAGTTAGAAATAAAGTTAACAAATTCTTCTTATTCTTCTTCTTCTTCTTCTTTTTTCTTTTATAAATTTGTTCTTTCGTTTCCAACCAATCCAAAAGAAATTTCTAGTCACGGTGCATCTCATAGAGATTTGAGCTCCATCACAAATAACTTGTCTCAACCCATATATGTTTGCTACACAAAATTGGTTACCTAGTCGGAGAATACCATCATTATTAACAGTCATATCCTTGCTTTTACAAGCTAAAAACTATCTCGGCACTTGAACAATCGCTCATCCTCGTATTAACTAGCCTTTATGTACTCTACATCAATCTGGACAAATAGACAATAATGTCTTTGGATTTTTTTCACACTGAGTGTACCTTTTAGTCTATGCGCATCTTTGTCTAGAAGTATCTTTACAAGAGCTATATGCGCCAAATTACCCATGTATTTTTTTTTTTTGCATTAGCCATTATATTTTATATTTCCCATACAACACAAAATAGTAGAGTTATATCTTCAGTAATTCCCTCCATCGGCATTGATAAATATTTATGTTTGTTGTGGTTTTAAATGTACTTCAGGCTCTTGTACTATGTATAAATCTCATAGATTTCTTCGTATCAATAGTATTTCTAAATCCTAAATGAAAATAACATTGTGACCATGTCCAACTCATGAGTGGCATCATCCAACTTGCGCTTCTTCAACTTTCTTGAAGCATAATCTATTACACAACTATTCTGCATGAGAAATATCATCCTAGTCCTACCCTCGAAGTATCACAGAACATCGTGAATCCTCTAGAGCCTATTGGAATAAGGATAACACGGGTATGGTTGTCAAACATGCCTTGGACTTCTTGAATCTCGGTTTACATTTCTACATTCACTAAAATTTGGTGACTTTATAAGTTAACTTGGTGAGTAGTGGTGCTATTCTAGAGGAATCCTATACAAATAGTGCTTGTAGTAGCATGTCAAGCCAAAACAAAAACTCAATCTCTGTCGGAGAAATGGGTCTCGTCCATTTAGGAAGTGCTTCTATCTTCTCAAAATCTATCATATCTTCATTCTTAGATACAATGTGTCTTATGAAAACCACCGAGTCTGCTAAAGTTCACAATTGAAGAACTTGGTAAAAAGTTGATTTCTTTGCAGCGTCTTTAACATATTCTTCGAGTGATTCTCGCGCTCTTCCTGGCTACGAGAATATACCAGAATATAATAAGCAAAAACTATCAGTTTATTTTTTTTCCAAAATCAACTTGAACACCATATCCATTATATACATCAATGCAACTAGAGCATTAGTCAATCCAAAAGTCATCACAAGTAACTCCTAATGTATGTACCGAGTTCTAGAGGCAGACATCGAATTATCTGTAGTTGATGCACATTCTTAGGGAACTATTCTCTTCCCTTTTTTTTAATATTGGTGCACCCCATGGTGAAACTCAAAGTATGATAAAACCCTTATCCAGTGGGTCTAGCAATTGTTCATTCATCTCTCTCAACTATGTTGGTGCCATATAATATGGTTTGCGTGTCCAACTCAATACCGAACTGTATTTTTCATATTGGAGGTAGTCATAGTAAATCATTAGGAATACATTAGAGAATCTGATATTTTTTTCTCAACCTAAGTGTTTATTCTCTTGTGCCCTTTACCGTAGTTATGCGACCCAAACAACCTTTCTTTTATAATCATTAAGCCTTCAAAATATACACTTTGCTCGTCTCTAAAAACCTATAATCCCCTTTTTGGACAAAACTAGCTTTTAGATTAATCAAACTTAATAATCTTTCCATAATAATCTTGGATAACTAGAAGATAATTAATCCATACCCATCAGTACGTTAGAGTCAATCATATCAAGTACAACTTGGTTAGATGGGGTTTTCTTCTCTTAACTTGAATCTTAAAAGCTTTAAACTTATGCCTAACTACTATAGATTTTTCACATAAGTGGTAACCCAAAAAGGATCGCTTAATATCTAAAAATATCCTTGGTTTTTAGATCTTCGATTCATATTAAAATCCATACTAAAAGATATTCTAATCTCGATCTTCTTATGTGAGTTCTTGCATGCCTATCATGTCCAACCTTTCGATCTTTCTGGTAAGTGAAACTGCTACAGAATAGGTTCAAGTCTTCATATATGAAGTCACTGCCTTGTTTAACAATTAACCAACCTTTCAACAAGCCTCTAAACTTAAGATATTGCTTGCGTATCCAGTTGAGAAAGTTTGGTGTTATATGTGAGTATATCCATCGTCTAAATCAATTTCTTAAATGATCTAGCAGGCAAGTTCACATCACAAACTATCGAGAAGGAAGTGATTCATAAACATTTTAGTGATATTATTCCAAAAAAAGGTTGTGTTGCTCTTGTTGGCATCCCTAAGAGTACAATGACATTTCATGTATTCGCCAGGTTCTCTAGACTAAAAGTTGCATGTTCCATAAATCTCTTCATGAAATATCATATAGCTCATAACGCGGTAAGTACTTTACTAAAACCTTTAAGGATCCTTTGAACTATCAGAAATAACAAACTTAGTAGTTTCAACTTTAGGAACTTTATTAAGAATATTTTGTTGTTCCCTATAATCTTCTAGGTGCATGAGGACTTTAGAGCCCATATTATATTGCTCACTCTTCTTATGTTTATCCATTATATCCATAAAGTTCTCAATATTTTCTTTTCTTTTTCATGGAGGTAAGTACCTTTTTGTGATAGCACTCCTTTGTCGTTGTAGTGGTAGGCTAGTATAAATTTACGAAATGGATTATATTACGTATCTTTCCGAGAAGCACTTCATATGGCACAATAAACCTTTCACTGGCCTTGTATACTACTTATGTAGCATTTCTTTTCTTGGAGAGGGTTGCATGTCCACTAACGAAATTTGACGTCTTTGAAGTTTGAACCTCTAGACAAATTCTATTATAGGGTAATTGGCCGAGCCATACACGAATAGGATAAATAATGACAGATTCAGTTATTTGACCCTAATTGCCACACACGCATGGAGGAATAAGAAAGAAAGACAAGACACATCCTATCACGCCCTCGCAGAATCACGATTATGGGAATGGCCGGCTACATAATCATAATTGAGATTCTACAACCGACATGTGCTCCATTAGTCACAAGAATAACCTAGGCTCTGATATCAACTTTATCACGGCCCAATTTAGGATCATGACCGGCGCTTGGGAGCAAGTGTCCCCAAGTAAGCCTCATCAGTATTTTACAGAAAATCAGACAGAGTTTTTCTTGTTTTAGGACTATCCAAAAAAATATGTCTTAGAAATCAACAACACAACCAATCTATATCGACCAAACAAGTTATAATCCTCATTCACGATGTATTTCCAACACAATAATACTAACTTCATCACCAATTATACAATAGGAAAGTCTAATACGAGTCACAAATCAATATCAATAAAAGAATACTTATGACACTCGAAAATGAGTATGGAGAGACTATAAGAGTTTCAAGAAAGAGTCTATAATAAATAAATAACAATTATTGCCCACGCGAATAAATGTGGGGTTCACCAGGAACCGTCAACTCGTGTACTCTAATTAACGAAATCCTCGCATGTATCTACTGTTATCTCTGTAAAAATAATAGTGTGGATTGAGTCGCTAGCTCAGTGAGTAATAATACTTAACCAAAACCGTTTTTAATAGGAGACAAGTCAGAAAACATGCTTATATAATAATCACAAAATAAAATGACTTTTCTTAAAAAACGGTAATAATAATCAGTCTCATTATGTGTTACCTGTAACAAAATCAATTAACAATTCAGTAATAAACTCGGTAGATAATGTGTTGTAACAAATCTTTATATTTGGAAGGTTTCCAAAAAAGGATCATATAATCTGTATCACTATGTGAACTCCTTCGTAAAAAGGAGTCAAATATAACTGTAGGTCCCTACTCGAGGAAAAATTGTAACTGTGTGATAATTCTACCTTCCCACTAGCGAGGGCTATAACTGTACTCGGTAATCGGTAAATACAAGGTGCACCAGGTCTAACAAACCCGTCGTTAGCTACGGGATCCTCCAAAGTCTCCTCTCAGTTATACTTTTCTTTGTAAACAATAAATATTCATATGAAAGCATTTTCAAAATATTATAGGGCATCTCAATTCTAATCAAATCATGTAATTCCATTTCGGTAACAGTAATTAAATCTCAAGTAACAGTAAAATATATTTAGTAACAATGAATTATTATTTTTTAATTCTATACATCTCAAGTAAACTATTCAATACCATATCAAGTAAATGACTTGTCCTACATGCAATTTCAAACATTTGGTAGCATCTTTTATTTTTAAAATATAGTATAAACCACGCAGGTTATGAAAACACAAATTACGGTAAAATTACTACTCACATTTAAAAGCCAACTAGTCAAAGATCGACTTCTTATCGATCAAAACGCTCTAACTTGCACGAAAAATCTATAAATCAATATAAGTCTAGCGTTACTACCCATCAATTCCACAACTCATTCCTTTAAATAAATATTTGTTGCATACTCGCTTATCTATTCTTAAACTTTACTTCAACTTCTTCACTAAATATATTGGAAGCTTGCAGGAAATAATAACATTGAATTTATATCCCTATACCTTCTTAATTGAATTAAAGGATTACAAGCAGAAAAATAACTAACCATCTTGTTTGGTTACTCATAATTTTGAAATATACCGCAGATCCAATTTTACTAATTAATTTCTTAGCCTATCTTCGGTAAAGTTTTTATCCTTATTCGTTGGCATTCTCATGTCCAAGTAAATTGATACATTCATTGTGAGCACGTGATTTTTACTTATCGTATAATCTTACAAAATCTCGCTAAATTAATTAGTTTTACGGATTTTTGTTGAATTTTAATGCTATTTGCGAATTTATTTTCACATTGCGTAGCCATAATCCGTCATTTAAATCCATAAATAATTTAAAATGGCATGATTAAGCACGTAACCTTAGTTATCATTTAAATAAATATAATTGTTTGATATAAAGTGTGTTAATGTTAATTTCTTGATTTAATTATTTCTTTTTAACAAAATTGTGAAATTTGTCTTTTAAATGATTAGGAGTAGTAAATTAATTATTTTATCCTTAATTAATTTATCAATTAATCTATAATGAGATAAAATTAAGTTAAAAGTTAACTACTACATTTTTTTTAGTTTAAACTTAATTGAAATTAATTAATTAGTTGACAAAATCAAAGAAAATGGGGTCTTGGCCAAATTGGGCCAATTTAAACTAGCCCAATCCTAAACTTAACCCAAAAACCCCATGAACCAAGCCCAAGTCTAACCAAACCCAGCATGACCCCCAGCTTCAAAAACGACCCCGTTTGGTAATTAAGAGGATCCTAGCCGTTGATCTTCCCAGATCCAACGGCTGGGAACTAATTATCCACTAACTATATAATTGTCTTAAAACTACCCCACCCCCCATTTGCAAAGCATTACACCCCCCTTTGTGTTGTTCGTCTCTCTCCCTCATCTCTAGAGACCGGCCAGCCCCACCGTCTCCCGTCGTCTGACCACCGTCCTTCCGCCTTGCTCCGCCGGCCGGAAATCGCCTCCGGCGGCGGAGCTCCACCAATCCAAACCAAAATTCACTCAGACACTCACCTCTTCATCCTCAACCACCTCCCATCATTTGTTTTCTAAAAAAACCAACGAGAAACGAGCAATTTCAAATCTTAAAATGTGAAATCCTGGCTTCTCTCTACAAGACTGTTCAGAGACTTTTAATGGCTCTAACCTACACGGATCGATAGTTCTCAACGAGGGCTATTGATTTCTGTGGGTTTGAGTCATTTTCAAACCCTACCGGAATCCGTCCAAGTCCAGCGACCTTCGAGTTTTCCGGCCAAAATTTTTTTAATAGGTATTTTCTTTCTTTACTACTTCTATGCAATATCGAAACAAAAAAAAAAGAATCACGTTAATTACTGGTTTTTCATTAATTTCTGTTTAATTAGCTCTCTTTGTTATTTAATTAGTTACTGATTCCCTATTTGTCCTCGTTTACATTAACATCGTTATTATGCAACTACGTTAATTATTGTTAGCTCTATTGTTGTCTAGGTTAGTTTCTTTTTCTCANAATTAGTTACTGATTCCCTATTTGTCCTCGTTTACATTAACATCGTTATTATGCAACTACGTTAATTATTGTTAGCTCTATTGTTGTTTAGGGTTAGTTTCCTTTTCTCTTTCTCTCTTCGTTACTAATTAGGGCTAGATTCCGTTTGACCATTTTCATTGTTCATAGTTTGTTGTCTGTCCATTGTTCACGTTTGATTGCTGTGATGAATTCTTCATTTAGTAATAGGTTTATTTCTGACGGTTGTGTTTCCTTGCCCTAGATTCCGTTTGACCATTTTCATTGTTCATGGTTTGTTGTCTGTCCATTGTTCACGTTTGATTACTATGACGAATTCTTTATTTAGTAATAGGTTTATTTCTGACGGTTGTGTTTCCTTGCCCTAGATCGTTCAATTGATTTTTTGTTCAAGAACCTGTTAGGATAGTTGGTTAATTACCCCATTTATTAATTAGTTAATCCTGAACCAGTGCATGGTCATGGATTAACTTAGTTGAATCCTAACTCAAGTCTAACCTAATTAACAGTAGTTTATAAAAGATACTTGTTTAAATAGGTTAACCTAGTCTAATAGTCTCTTAAGTAATCTGCCTAAGATAATTAGTTTAAGATTAATTAACTAAAATAAATTAGTTAACCAAGGCTTAATAGTTAATTAAAATTCTGATTTTAGGTAATCGAGTTGGAATTGACTTAGGCTAAGGAATTAAATTGATTGATTCACATTAAGTAACAAGCTCAACCTAGCTTGACCAATAAGAACTAAATCAATTAACCTTTAACTAATTAACTTAACCCTAGTTAAAGAATAACTCGTAGTTAACTAAGACTAGGGTTAAATAACCCAGGCTTAAATAATAACCCAGGAACATTCTAGATTGGTAAAATCAGATTTTTAAGGGATAAAACAGTAATTTTAAGAAGGGATGAGGTCTGAAATTAGTAGAATGTTCTAGAAGGAGGTACAGCTGCCCAATAAGACAAGGTTTGACAGTTGTACCTGTAATATTTTCAGCTCTTGGATAAGGAATATGCCAAAGCATATCCCATCCTTGAGCTCCCTATAAGTAGACTCTCTTTTTACATATTAAAGGACTTTTTTTTGGCTGGGGACAGAAAATTGGTTCTTTTCTTTTCTTTGGAGGCTGAAATTTTACTGAAAAGCATTAATCCATATTCTATGAACTCTTTTCCAAAAGATTGAATCCATCATCCTTACTTATTAAAAATTCTATCCAAACTTATAGAAATAGCTTTGGTTTGTTTGATGATCTGATTCGGAAAAAAAGGTTTTGGCTTATACTCTCAAATTCTGGGTTGGTTTTCTACTGTNGCTTTGGTTTGTTTGATGATCTGATTCGAAAAAAAGGTTTTGGCTTATACTCTCAAATTCTGGGCTGGTTTTCTACTGTTGTTGCTATTCATCTGGTTGAGTGTTGGTTGTTGTTGATCTTGTTCCTACATTTGTTGTATTGCTGCTACTTGACCTTTATTTGGTCAAGATTTGGATTGATTTTTTTTCTTCAAACGGTATGTAACAGTTTGATATTGTTGAAAACTCAAAATGTGAACTTTATCTTCCTCTTTGCTCGAATCTATCTCATTTTTATAGCTAAACTTTCTGTTATTTTGTTTGGTATAGAAATTAATCTGTTGAGAATTAAAAAGGAAAGCTGACTATATATATGTTTATATCCTTGGAAAATATGAATGTATTTGTAGCTAGCTTTCAACTTTGTGTTTGTTTCTTAGTCCATTAGTAAAGTAAATTGCATTGAGGTCAATGAGTTTGACCTTTTCAATGGTCAAAATTCACCCTATAAAATGCATATAAAAATGGTTTAGCCTGCTGAAAATCATCCTTCAAAGGATATAAAAGTGAAAAATCCGGAAGAGCCTTAAGTAAGTGAATTCGAACTCACAAAATAGTCGGATTCACTCCTCAATGTGCTAAGAATAATCAAAGAATTTGACTAAACACTAGTTTGGATGAAGATTACTATCAATAGTCTTAACCAAATGGATCTGGATCTGACTCCTCTCCATAGTCAGATTCCCTCCAAAGGCATACAGAACTATTTTAGTAGTTTAGAAATTGTATCAAAAGGTAAAGTGAATTTGACCCCTTCATGGTCAAAATTCCTTCCATAATGATACATGAAATCCTCTGGTTGAAGGATTTACTAGTGTCTAGTTAAAGCAGTGGCTTCGAGTTCTCATTTAGGCTTATGAATGGTTCTGTAACTCTTAAGAACTATAATAGATGTTATTAGTATAAAACTGCACTAAAAATATGAATCTGACCCAATGGTCAGGTTTATTCTGATCAAAAGTGTTCAAATGTTTGTGAGCGATTGTCTAGTTTCAAATAGCATCAAGAGAACTGGGCTTGACCCCTTCCCAATGGGAATATTCAGTCTCTGTTGATGTATAAAGGCTCAATTTAGTTCAAGATTAGATGGCAACTGCAAGTATGCATAGAAGCGACCATCAACTTCTAAATTAACTCTTAGCATTTTCTTCTTTTGATAGAAAGTCTCTTTTAGAGTACGAATGATATAATAGCAAGTTTATCAGGCCATGTACATATTTATTTTTATATTGTAATAAATGGGACTGGACATTGTGAATTCGATCCTCAAGTTGTCTTTCTCTCCTATTAAAGTGACAGCCCAAGAAGTTTTAAATTATATTTTTATGTGATCCATGTCCTATTTTTTTGTTATTTTTAGTGTAGCATGCAACGATTAATATGAATCTGAGAACCCTTTCTTAGTTTGCGCTTCACTTGGTGTAACTTATCTCAAACCTGCTAATCTTCTTTATACGGAACATTATGTACCAAAACAGCATTATTTAGTGGTTAAAAGATAGTGATTATCCCAATTTGATTATGATTTTCTTACATTAAAATTGATGGGTAGTTATTCATGCTAATATCCTAGTTTAGTCATGCTTGGCTATATTATCTAAACCGCCTGTCTTACGAAATAGCTAAATTAGGATGGCCTAAAGTGATCAAATCGGGCTAGACTAGGCCATAGCCCAATCTTATGACTTGACTTAGGATTTTTTAATTTAGATGTAGTAAGTCTCGATACCCTTTTAGATAGTGAATGCCTTAAATTCAGAAAAATAAATCAATCTTCGGAGTATACGTTTTACGTAACTTTGGATAAAAACAACTAAAAAATACCTTTTCTCAAAATTGTGTATACGTTTACGTAACACAAATAAAGATTAAAATGAACACTCATAGAGACACTTTTAGGAACGAATTTCTAAAAATTATTGGAATTACGTACATGCCCGCATGACGTGATTCCGATTTCCTTTTTACAACAAAACAAAAATACGCGCTCGCGCATTTTATTTATCTTATTAAACGAGTTCAGCGTCAAGAAGTGTGTACACGTCCGCGTGACATGATTTTAGACACATTTTAAACTCTACGAGTTTACGCATACGTGACCCGTATCAAACCATTCTTTGAATACAAAAGAAGAATAAAAGCAGTAAAAATATAAAATAGGTATAAAAACAGTAATTAAACAATTTAGGCCAAGTTTAATCATTTAAGCGACCGTGCTAGAACCACGGAACTCGGGAATGCCTAACACCTTCTCCCGGGTTAACAGAATTTCTTACCCGTATTTCTAGTTCGCAGACAATTTAACAGATTCAAAATTCCTCGGTTTTGGGATTTCTAATAAACAAATGGTGTCCCGGAACACCGTAAAAAATCCGGGTGGCGACTCTGAATAAAATAAATCCCAAAAATCGAATAATGTCACTTAAAGTGAAAAAACTCCCTTATTACCCTTACGGGTGGAAAAGGAGGTGTGACATTCATATCCAAATCACCATTATTACCATTTAACTTAACCCATGACAATATGTTAGACTTATGACAGGGAAACAAAATCAAAAGAATACTCTGTTACCTATTACTCAAAGCTTGGTTCCAGCCACTTTCTTCTTCTCCTCCCTTTTCTTTCTTGGTGTCGATTTCTCTCTCTCTTCTCTTTATTTATAACAAATAATTCTTTACTTTAGTTTCGTTGCGTGTGCTTGTTGACACAATTTTTATTTTATAAACGGTGTTCGTCTTATTTTAGCTTCTTTTATCCATATTAGTTAGGCGTGTTTATAGCGATATACGTTTCGTGGAATCCCACAAATTTTCTTATTGGTGTAATCGATAACCGAATCGATAAGCCCCAAAAATCGATAAATCGAAATCGAAAAAATCGAAACCTTATTGAAACGATAACGATAAGCATATGTACAAATCGATAATCGATAAGCAATTATCGATAAGGGTCAAAATCGAATCGATAAATCGAATGCACACCCCTAGGCACAGGTTTATTTTACGAGGATGTTTTGTCATAGCCTCGTCATTACCTCGTCGAGGTTAGGCTCGACACTTACGGAGTACATTGGGTCGGTTGTACTCATACTACACTTTACACTTCTTGTGCAGATTTTGGTACTGGTCCCAGCTGTCCGTGAGGTGTTTCTGCTTGGATTTGCTTGTGGAGGCTCGAGGTAGATCTGCTGGCGTCCGTAGACCTTGAAGTTCCCTTCCATTTTTCCTATTTTACTGTTCTTTTTGTTCAAGACAATTGTATTTATTTCAAACCATGTTTGTAAAGACTCTAGAAACTCGTGAATTGTGACTCCAGATCCTGTTTGTACTTAGATATTATTGGTTTATTATGTTATTCCTCACCAGTTTTAGCTTCATTTCAGCTTAAATATTTTTATTTATTGAAATTGATTAAAATTGGCTTAAAATCCTCTAACGTTGGCTTGCCTATCAAGTAAGAAGTTGGGCGTCATCACGGTCCTGAGGGTAGAAATTTCGGGTCGTGACATTTATTGATTTGCATGCATGGTTCGTGTCACTTCTCGGAAAGCTTTTATATGAAATTTTGAAGAAAATGTGATTTTTTACTTAAATGAAGCTAGAGTTGACGATGGTCAACATTTATAGTAAATGACCTCAGATCAGTGTTTTGACGATTCTGGTAGGTTTGTATGATGTTTTTGGACTTATATGCTCGTTTGGTTGGTGTCCCAGATGATCCGAGCGCATTTTGGCGCATTATATGAAAGATTGTAGAAAATTAGTTTTTAAGTTAAATATTGAGTTTTGATGATCGAGTCTTGTTATTTGATGTTATTTTGATGATTAAGGTAGCTATCAAATTTGTAGGATGTTATTACACTTGTGTGCATATTTGATTTGGGACCAGACAAATGTATTCCAGAATAAATAGGAACTGCTGGTGCTCAGCAGTTGCTGGTGCAAGCTAGGATCTTTGCCAAAAATTGAGTGGAAAGCTATTATGTTCAACAACTTGGTCCAACCTAAAGCTATCTTCTCTATGTGGTTGATCATGTAGGAAAGAATGATAATAATTGACATATATTTTCATATCATCCTTTTTATGTGTCCACCCCGCACCCCCACAAAGAATATTACTAAAATAACTAGCAGCCCATATTAATCTATCTATACTATATTAAAAGCACGAATACCTTAACGAAATGTCGTTCGCATTTTTTACCCTTTAAAATTAAATTTCATATTGGATAAAATAGTCATTTAATTATTTCTCTATTATTTAGAAATCTAAAATTAACTAAAGTTTTGGCTATTAAGTCTTTCCTTATTTGAACTGAGTGAAAACTCCTAATATTTAGAAATTTAAAGTCAAGTAAAATTTAACTTACATAAATACATCTCTTATTCTAATTGGATAAAATAACTATTAGCCGGTCATTACAAATATATGTCTTCCATATAGAATAAATTTTAACTCCTACAAAATAAACCATCTCACGTAGGTTAATTATCGGAACAACGAGATTTGGTTTTGGAAACATAGAACTATTTTCGAAAGATACTTGTTGGTTACTTATTATATGTTAACTTTGAAAATAAAATATTTATATAAAAATAACTATTGAAGTCTACGTATTAACCTAACAAAAACTGAAATTCTTTCACCTATAATTTATGTTAAAATGTTATATAGTGATTTAAGATTTTATCTAATATTTAGAATTTTAGATTTAACTAATTAAATTTTACTATAATTTTAATAGAATGTGATTTAAGAATCATTATCTGCATTAAAATTTTTGATAAACGAGTATAATCTATCTACAATGTTTATTATCTAAACTATTATAAAAACATAAAATTCTAACATGAATGTTGATCGACTTTTTTCACTCTTCCTAAGTGCTTTTTAGGTTGGATAAATAATAGATATAATTAATAATTTTAAAAAAAATTCAGTACAAAAATTAGAGGACTTTTAGAAGCTTCTTCTTTTATTGAGTTAGTTGAATAGAATTGTCAAATCATCATTTTCATGATCTATATTTTATTTTTTTGTTTACTTTTCTTATGTAAGTCAAATAGTAATGATAAAATAATATTAATGTTAGTTTTTTTTAATTAAAAAATTATACTTTATGAGATAAAATACACGCACACCGCGCATACTCAAACACTAATGTTTAAAAATCGCAGAGATGAAATTGGAGTTCAATCAATACTTATGTATTGCATTTTGTATGCCACCAATTCATTGCAAGTGGGGTTTAAATGTTACATTATAAATAGTTAATTGCACTTGTTAAATATATAAACTATCAATTATGTCCATTTATGTAACGTCTCAGCCGATCGTTCCGAAAGTTTTAACTATGTTTCTTCCATT
The DNA here is from genome assembly GCA_005239495.1 of Nicotiana undulata. Classification (NCBI taxonomy): domain Eukaryota; kingdom Viridiplantae; phylum Streptophyta; class Magnoliopsida; order Solanales; family Solanaceae; genus Nicotiana; species Nicotiana undulata. The sequence goes on along the minus strand of ML276377.1, from coordinate 4,445 downwards.
TCTGATTCATTATGTATTGTTTAGCTTTATTATGTTGCGTTGGGTTGGTTGACTCGGGTTCGGAGTTATTTTGGAGTGGAATGAGACGAGGAAAAGACTTAGAAAATCTCTTAACTATGCCTTTAAGAGTATTTTTGTCCCTTATATATCATTAAATATAAAATATCCTTTATCTTTGTAAAAGTGGACAAATACAGTCTAACACTTAACAAAGTTTAAAAAACTGACGGAAAAACCTTAAATAGAGTTAACATAAACACTGTTAAACTGAAAACAACGCCGGAGAAGGGAAAATCCCTATTCCTTCTCTTCGCTTTGACGCTAAAATTATTCTTCTAAAATCAAAACTTTGCCATTGTCGATCTTTATTCTCCATCACCAGCCATGTATATCAAGAGGAACGGTGCAATAGAAGCAAGCCCATCTTATGGTGAGTATCTATTTTACCAACTAGTTTTCAGAATTTTTGCTTTATAAGTTTTTAACTTGATTCTTGTTTTTGTTTGTTAATTCGTATCAAAGTAGGTTGAATTTGGGTACTTCATATTTTTTATCGTATTTCTACATAGGAAAACTAAATCTTGTTAGATTATAAGTTGCTTTTTTATTTTGTTTATGCTTGCCCTTACAGAAGTTTAATTAGAACTTCTTTGTTTATTTTTTGAGTTGCTTTTATATTTAGTTCTGCTTGCTTCAAATTATTTTTGTTTGAACTCCTATTAAAATATGGTTTTTATTCTTGACAGACTCTGTAATTGCGGCGTCATGTTTCAGCATTAAGGTATATCAACCAACTAAACACTATGTTAAAGGTGTGGTCGACTACTTTGACTATGTAAAACCAACAGATCTTAATATGACAGAGTTGAGGAAGATGGCCGAGATTTGTGGTTACGTCAATGATTCAGTGATATTCTGGCACAAATGTGGTAAGTTTGGTAACATATTGAGACTAGTATCAACTGAAGTTGAAGCTAGCAGAATCACCGAATCGATTCCCAAAGATAATATAGTTGAGATATATTTTGAGCATCTAGACTATTACTTTGAAATGGCAGAGATAGAACCTGAGAATGAAGGTCAAACAATCAACATTGAAAATAACCAACAAACTGATGGTATTACTGAGAAACTGGATGAAACGTCCAACTCGTCTAGTTGTGATGAGTTTGATGATTCTGAAAATGAAATATCAGATTTCAATCCAATGCTTGATAAGGGAGTTACTGTATTGGTAAAAAAGAGTCTCACACGTAAGCAAATTCTTAACAACTCAGATAGTTACGTGGACCAAGGAAAACGCAGCAGATAGACTTGATTCTGTAAAGAAGTACAGGACAAAGAGGCACGGTCAATAAACCCACGAGTTCATCAACCACGGGAAACTTAATAACAAAGAAAGAGATACGGTCACAGTGAACCCAGACGAAGCTGCGGACAGATTCGAGAATCAACAGTTAATGACTTATACGTTACATAACTCCTATACAACAGTTACGATTATTCTTTGCAACGCCTCATTGATGTAATAATTAGCCATTAATAAGCAATCATGACAGGAACTAAACGTTATACTAGGAAACCCCTATATAGAGGGGAGAAATGTAACCCATAAGATCATCTTAATTCTCGAATACAATCGACTTTACTTTTTGCATACTACAGTATTATTCATTGCTTAATTTCTCTTTATCTATCGTATTACTTTATTGATTATCAGTAACTCGCATTCATCCTAAATAGCTTTGGTCAAAGAATCTAATTCTTTGGTTAAACAAATTGATTCCGTTACCGGGAATCTGATAATCATAGTTTATTTTCCAATTGATATCCTTTAAAGTATGTCGAATTCCAACAACAACAACAATGACGACAACAACCAACAGGAAAATGGAACCCCAGTTCCAACTCCTCGAGGAACCCCATGTGGTTCAAGGGAGTCATCCCCGGAAAAATCCGATAACCATCATAACAATAATGAGAAAACGATAGAGCAGGATCGGATAAAGCAAATGATTGCTGAATATGTGGGGCAAGCTTTGCAAGAGTTTGCAAGAGGATTACCACAGGCACTACCAACATCATTAACACCGCCTCCAAATAATACAATCATCGCAGAAAATCCTCAGTCTGGGTTAATAAACTCAGCCAGGGGTGACACTCCAAATAAATCTCTTGAAATAAGAACAGGTATGACTAATAACTCTGAGTTACAAATTTTGTTGCTAACCATGCAGAAACAAATGAAAGAACAGAATGAGCACATCGAGCAAATCCCTGGAGTACCGCCGATTATCAAAGGCATCGACGTTGATAGGTATTCTCAACAGCCCTGGAAGCCAAGTGCGGCGCCCTTGCTTATACCCAAGAAATTCAAAATGCCTGATGTTCCTAAATATGATGGAACAACTGACCCACGTGATCATGTGACTGCTTTCACTACTGGAGTAAAAGGCAATGATTTAACAAAACAAGAGATTGAATCAGTCCGTGTCAAGAAATTTAGGGAAACACTCACAAAAGGAGCCTTAAACTGGTATTCTCTTCTCCCTGAAAATTCTATTGATTCTTTTGTTGAGCTTGCAGATTCGTTTATAAAAGAACACTCTGGTGCACAAAAAGTTGAAAAAAGAATGGAAGACATATTCAAGATAAAGCAAGGAGACACGGAATTACTCTGTGAGTTTGTAGACAGGTTTCAACGAGAAAGAATGCAATTACCCAGGGTGCCTGATAACTGGGCAGCCATGGCATTTGCAAGCAACTTAAACGATAAAAGCTCAGAAGCCACGAGACGGCTTAAGGAAAGTCTGAGAGAATTTCCAGCCACGAACTGGAACGATGTATACAACATGTACATCACTAAACTCAGAATAGAAGAAGATATCATTGCTCGATCGAGAAATGAGGAATATTCCAGACCCAGACGTCCAGAACTGGAGAAAAGGTCAGGTAAAAACAGGTACGATCCTTACTTAGGACCCTCAGGACGTGACACACGTTCCATGTTCGAAAATACCAGACCGTCAGGAAGAGATATAGGCTCATCCTCGTCTAGATCCAGGAAATATCGAGATGAACGGTCCAGAGGTAATACCCGAATTGGGGACCATAACTTTAACGTAAGCACTACTGAACTTGTTTCAATACTAAGAAATATGGGAGACAAAGTTAAATGGCCCAAAGAGATGCGGTCGAATCCAAATAGGAGAAATCCAGATCAGTGGTGTGAATTTGTCACGACCCGGAATCCCACCTTCGGGCCATGACTGCGTCTAACGTTGAACCCGCTAGATAAGCCAACGTTTGACCTAAATAAAACTCATTAACAACTAAAGCGAACAAGATAACTAAGGCATCGTTGGCCCACAATATGAAGGTTAACAAATTACCAAAAATAATATAGCAACTACGAAATAAAACCCATATACAAATCCCAGAACTGGTGTCACATACTCACGAATTGTCTAAAAGATTACTAAAACAAAGGTCTGAAAATAAGTACATAGGACTGTCTTTGAAATATAAAGTAAGACATAGCTGAAAGTGAAGAGTAGAAGGTGACGCCAAGGCCCACGAACGTCTGCGGGTCTACCTCGATGTCTCCTGTATGAACTGATGAGATGCTCCGACCGTCAGTGATCACCGGGTCCGGCTGCGTAGTCTGCACAACATAAAGAAGTGCAAGTGTAGCATCAGTACAACCGACCTCATGTACTGAGTAAGTGCCGAACCTAACCTCGGCGAAGTAGTGACGAGGCTAGGACCGATAACAATATATGTACATGTGCAATTCTATATAATAACATGAAAAATGTCGACGAAATAAGCAAGTAAGATAGATACGGGGAGAACATGCTGGGGGGGAAAGGGGCAACAAAATGCTAGCACGGTAGAACAGGGTAATAACTGAAATGTAAAGATAAAGGCAGGAATTTAACTTCTCAAACAGATAATGAACAGCATAAGGCACGTCATGTCCCCTCATGCATAACCTCACAATCACTCGGCACGGAATGTCCCCTCGTGCGTATATAATAACACTCGGCGCGGAATGTCCCCTCATGCATAACCTCACAATCACTCGGCACGGAATGTCCCCTCGTGCATAACCTCACAATCACTTGGCACGGCATGTCCCCTCGTGCGACAAATAATAAAACAAAGCAATAATACAATGTGAAANCTATAACCAACCTCGCATCAGAAATACAATTTCACAGTGTAAGCCTCAACTGAAACAAATAACTCAATAACTCCCCACGTCATGAAACAACATCAAGGTATCACTACTAATTCACCAATTACTCATAGTACTGGGAATATTAAGAACACAGTAGTTTCATCACAATTGACTCACGGGCATGCTTGACCGCAACGTGTAGGCACTTGTCACCACGCCTATACGTTGGACATGAGTTACACATAGCAAATAAGACTCTATA